>MU183000.1:125052-149689 GCA_016904865.1 Pissodes strobi | reverse complement strand
ACAAGAATAATTATTGAGCAGCACGTTCTAATAATGATTTATCACGCTACCAGGTAAAGGTTTAAAAACAAATATCTAATCTTGTAATTATCATAAGCAGCTGCTATCGGAATGTTCTATTATTATTATTATTATTATTATTATTATTATTAGTATTATTATTATTATTATTATTATTATTATTAATATTATTATTATTATTGTTATTATTATTATTATTCTTTTATGTTCCAATTTTCCCCCTTTACTCCTGGACGTAAGTCTCTCCCCCGATCATATTTATCTCTCTTGGCCCCTGTGCTACCCGTATAAACTAATAGCTTGTTACTGTTTCTATATCTTCCTGAGGTGTCTAATGATGGATGAGATAGAGCATGCGGTCCATATACAGACCTATGCAAATGACGTTGTGATTATGACCCAAGAACCTGAGGTGGGAATATTGCAGAGGCTTCTGGAATAAGCACTGACAAGGTTCTCGCAGTGGTGTAGGGATAATGAACTCAGGACGAATACCAATAAGGTAGAGATTCCTGCGACCGTTCTGCTCTCTTTTTGTCCGTCTATAGATCTAGGCATAGCTAACCCAAACTAACCCATACTTCTGCCACTTTTTCCTTGTCACTTCTTCTATTCCGACTTTAATATTTGCCCTTTTTCTAACATCCTTGACTGTTATTCTACTCCTAAAAGAAGATAAGAACATAGTTTCAAGCCCATCAGTACTAATTGGTTGGATGTTGGTAATGTATACTTTCTTTTACAGATTCGTGAGGACTATGCTATTTTTAAAGAGTATCCTAGTGATTCCTATATTCTAACTATCTTTACCCAGCTCAATAGTGATGACTAACTAAGTTTTTGATGGTATCGTCTTCTGTAGATAAGAGAATATCTTCCTGACGCATTATTGTTGACGTATCATAGCTCATCTTTAATCTTATATTTGTTGAAGCTTGATAAAGTGTTGTAATATTTTGATTTCGCTTCGTTTCCGTATTAAAATTGCTTCGTTTCAATCGCCATCGAGATATAGCGTAAATAATTTGATACATTGTCATAAATTTGATTATATCTAAAAATCTATTGCGCTATTTTCCAGAGATCTCATGATGGGCCATACCTCAACTGAATCACATGCATTTTGCCAGTCGACAAAGGTGCAAGAGTAAGTCATTTTTGTATTAATATTCTTTTTGGTGCTCAAATGGTCTACGACCAGGAGATATTAAACGAGTTCGCAAAAGTCTAGCTTTGTGTAATAGCTCGTGTAATATAAAGTTAGGGTAACAGGGATATTGCTAGGTAGTGCTCAATGTATGTGATGTCAATTTATGATAGTATAAATTCCGAATGGCACCCTATGGGACTTTTCAAAATTTGCTAACCATTACACAGGATCTAGAGTCGATGGACAATTTTAATTTAAAATTAATTTCAAATTAAATAACTGTACTATTTTACATTTCTCTCCCAGGCTGAAAGGCTGAAACTACTTCAAAACATTTCAACAACTTCAGAGCCTTCTAGTAGCTCTCTTAATCAAATCTGATTAGGTATGTTAAAAGCTGAATATTTAAACTTTAGGCACTTATAGTGAGATGAGGGATGCCTCGTTTATTAAAGAAACTGTTAATAAGCAAGCAACTGGTTGAAAATAAATTAAGTAGCAAAGGAGTGAAATTTAGTCGGGAATATGCTTTTAAGTAAAAATAGACTTCGGCGGCACTAATTAGCTTTGTAAGAGTAAGTGAGAATCTATAATCTGCTAGAACAACGAAGTTCAATGTTAGAAATACCTGAAATCTGAAACATTAGCCAAGAGCTTGAGATGGATGGATGGCAATAGTGCCAAAAACGTTTTGACCACCTTCTATTTTTCAAATATATATCGAAGTACCTTCCTAAATGTAGGGGCATTTAAAAAAACCCAATGAATTTTTCAAGAAATCTTGTTCTTCCGAATCTGTCCTACCAAACCAAGAACCTGAGTTTGCCAACACAACCCTATTTTAATAATCTATAAATTGTTGACGATCAAAACTGTTCAACTTATTCATCAACAAAACCTGGAATAGTAGAAAGAGTGAAGGCAGATTAGGAAAACGTGAAGAAAACAGCTTAAATGTGCAAGCCAGTGAAGAGCAACATGTTGCTGTCTTCGATAAACCACACTGATTACTCTTTCATTAAAATCCATTGTAAATTTATGTTTTTTTTTTTTAATTTTGGTTAAAAGAAATTTTTTTGTTAAATCGCGTAAAATTTCGGCCAAGTTCAGCGGATTTACTTAAACTTACAGTTCTCCAACATTGGGATAATCGGCAAAGTGGTTTATCTCTTTAACTTAGCTTTGTGCAGGGTGGCTCGAATTCGAGTCTATGTTTGAGGATCTCGAAAGCCGTAAGAGATACGGTGTCGGTCAAATTAGGCTAAAATTACGCATTCAGGTGGCTAATAATATGCCGTTTAGAAAATTTCCGGAGATATCCCGAAAAAAACAAATTTTGGAAAATCGTTTTATTTTTTAAAAAGGGATTCAAATTGAATTGCACTTTTGCATTGCCACTTTTTTCGCTCTATCCAATGGTGGTATCCAGTTTGGAATCCGACGTTTCGTCTTCAAGGGGTCATCATCAACTTTCTTTTTTAAATGCGAACTTTATTTCTGTATCGTTTTTCAGATGATATTGACATTATGAATATGTGTTTTTATTATTTTTTAAATATATAATTTTTTTTTTTGAAATTACTTATTTTGCGTTACTTTTGAAATTTTTATTTTCTATAAAAATATTTTAATTCCGTTTTCTTTTGTTAAGCGAAAATTGGAGCCTTTGTTTTTAATAAAAATAAAAAAGAATAAAATTAAATAAACAGGTTTCTTTATTTATTACCCCATCATAATGACAGTTAGTAGCCTAAATTGAAAAACCAGTCTGAATCATACTAACCCTGAGTCTGGCTCATTTAAATTATTGTGTGCTACAAAGATCTAGCTAGAGTTATATTGGTCTGGCTTTTTAGGTATTTTTTTAAATTTGCTAGTTTTGACTATAGTAAAGACACAGTTAATTACTAATTCATAATATGTCATGTAACCGATGTCATTACTCAGTGAGGTTCTAGCATCGAAACTAAATTGTTCACCACGGATCTTACTTTTTAGAAAATACATTTTTATTATCTGTCATAGAATACAATGATATTAATCAACGTGAAAAAAAACTGTCAACTCTTTTAACCTAATATTAATGTCATTAATAACAGAACTCTTCCAGTCTTATTGGATTAACAGTAACGTTACAATCTCCCCCTTTGCACCACACAAACGTCCTCGTGTGCGGGGCAACAACAAACACATTTAGGCACAGCATGAGCATTTCTTCTCGTCTCCAACTTGAATAGGTTGCGTGTCATTTGCAGCTTCATTCTGGGGTTCTGGTGGTTCGACATCAGTTTTGCTTGTAGGAGGTCGCCCTCGTCGACACAATGGTCGGACTGGTTCTATATTTTGATCATCGGGTCCTTTGTAGAGAGTCAGGGCAGACACATGGTACTTTCCAAGGGCTACGTCTGGATTACCAATCGACGACACAAGGTAAGTGGTGGGTGTAACACGCTTCTGGATCAAATATGGTCCATCCCGCTTTGGGGCGAACTTTGAAGTGTATTGATTCCGAGTACTACTTAATACATGCACGTCTACTAGGACTTTATCCCCGTGGTTATAGATAATTGAACGTCTAGTTTCATCCTTAAGGGAGTTTCTCTTGTCTTAGGCCTTTTCATGATTTTCTCGTGCTTCGTAGAGGGTACTGCTCAATTTTTCTAAAGTCTACTCATTTAATGCGACTGCAAAACGACCTGAATTTGTGCTACACCTGTAGAAACGATAAACCGGTGCGATTTGCCGTATTCACAGTTCAAACGATAGATACACAACGACGTTCTTTTTGACGAATCAGCAAAACTCGCAGCTCTTCACTTCATTTTTCGATGCCCCACGTTGGGCGCCAATTGTAACCGGTGTGATTTCTCAGTGAGGTTCTAGCATCGAAACTAAATTGTTCACCACTGATCCTACTTTTTAGAAAATACTTTTTTATTATCTGTCATAAAATACAATGATATTAATCAACGTCAAAAAAAAACTGTCAACCCTTTTAACCTAATATTAATGTCATTAATAACAGAACTCTTCCAGTTTTATTGGATTAATAGTAACGTTACAATCAAACCATAACTTAATATTTAATAGGGAAACGTTTGTTAAATAAAACCGTTGGATAACATACACACACTCTATCTCTCTGAACTCAGTGGATTCCGTTCAGAACAGTACAGTTGTTTGAAATGCTAAAGAGGATTTTAATATGGCACATGTTGACTCGTATATTTGGAAGTCATGTTTGAAGTATATTTTCTTTGATTTCCACGATCAGAGCAAAAACTATCATTGGTCTTTGTCAGAAATGATCAGTGGGATCCAAGTGATTGCCTACAAACAAAGAGAAACATTCGTTTAGAATATTAAAGTACCTACATTTATAAATATAGACTCTTGAAAATTGTTATGGTATTAGTGTTGCTCCTATTGACAATTACATTTTAACTTAGATTATTTTAATATAATATATGAATTTCCACTTTAGAGTGTTGGCATATAGTCTTTGAACTTCATTTAACTAGTAATCGAGACGGAAAGAATTTGGATAATTCCAAAAATAACATTTTTAAATATTATATACAAATACAGTTTGGTTTAACTAGGTAAATGGAAACCTATTCCGAATAAAGTATCTACCATTGAAAATAATATTACCGAAAAAAAAACAACGGACAAATATCACCCTACGAGTAGACAAATTTATGCAAAAGTGACCTGTCGGTATTAGGTTAGTATTGGTCGTTCCTAGTCTTGATATAAAATATAAGAAGTATTTTACTTGTTAAACAGGAAGTTGACGTCAAAAAGATAATATATAATCAGCTTTCTCAATTAAACGTTTTAGATCATGCAACCCCTGAAAATCTGATCAATTAACCTTATTTCTAAATGACTACCCATTTGACTTGGTTTGTATATCCACTTTTTAAGAATTGACGAGTTGAAACTAATACATCTACCTGGTTATACATTAGCCAGCTATTTTTGCAGATTGTCCAGAGAAAGGGGTAATGTTTGTATAGTATATGAAAAATAAAATTAAGTTTAAGTCTCTAGAGTTTCACCATTTCAATATCGAGCGGGAGGCTGAGTTTTGTGGCCTTGATCTAACTATCTGTACCTATAGATCTGGCTGCTGAACAAATAAAAAACCCTATCTACAAAACTTGGAGGCTCTTCTTAACAGATTATATAATAAAATCAATAGAAAAAAAGTAATTATTTTGGGTGACCTCAATTTTCAATTTAATTCACCATCTAAACAGTTAAGACAACTTTTAACTTTAATAAACTCTTTTGGTATCCAACAAACAATTTTTAAACCTAGTAGAAAACGAAAATTGTATTGATGATATTCTTTCCGACTTGCCAAATAATTGCTTTAAATCCGATGTTATGCAGATGTCTTTGTCAGACCATAGTGCTCATTATATTCTATTTCATGGAAACTTACATAAAACTGAATAGAGTATGTCCTATAGAAAAATAACAACTTCTGATATCAACATATCTTAAAAAATAACTGGACCCCTTTTATGGGTGAAACTTGCGATGTCGATGTTTTTGGGAAGAATCATACAACTTTTTTCTCTAGTAATATACATAGCCTGTTTCCTCTTACAGTGAAAATTTTAAATCTAAATCTAAATCTGAACCGCTTGTAACTTGGTTCACTGAAGACCTAAAAATCATGAGAAAACAACTTGATATAGTAAAATCTTTTAGTGTTCATTCAGACTGTTCTCGGTATAAAGAACTCTACAAATTATCTTTAAAACATTACAAAAAATAAATCGATAAAGCCAAGAAACATTCTTACGATTTACTGATTTTAAATTAAAAAAATAAAGCTAAGATGGCATGGAAAATAATAAATACAGAGAGAAATAAAATTAAAAAATTTAAAACATCGTTTGGTTCAATATTTTGAAAAAAAATAAGTGAATCAAGGTCAGTTTGGTTTCGGAGCTCGAGTTTCCACAACTAAAGCCTGGATAAAAGTCTTGAAAATTGTAGTCGGGGGTTTTGACATGGGATCCCATATGTGGGGATTCAGAATTTCTATCCCATTTCGTTCCGTTCCATTCCATTCCGATACATTCCGTTCCGGTGTAATGTGCGGGCTGCTTTACTCTTCTGGTGTCAGTATTTCCAAAGCAGCTGAACTTAAGTAAGACACGTCACATAAAATATATCTAAAGTTTTAAGCAGAAAGCGACATTTTAACTGGAGGGGCATCTAATTTTAAGAAATCCAAGTAGACCTATTTTTCCCACCCAAGAAATGATTTTAGTTTTATCATGTCTGCATAAAGGTATTATAGCTTTATTTGGCAATGCCAAAGCATGGCTAGTTTAATGATATTTTTTTAACTTACCCAAAATAATATTGCCGAATATTTCAGTCATGCACAAATTTTCCGATAAGAGAAGTGGTATTATCGAAAAAGTACAGCCGAAATACCACGTTGCCCTGGGCAACGTGGTATTTCCACTTTTCTAACCAATAATATTATTTTGTGTTTACTTCAATTTTTAAATAACTAATATGATTATATTTAATTTCTGTAAGTTTGTTACATAAATTGCAACAATAAATATCATTTTGTAAAGTTGATATGCAGTTATCTGAATTTTAGTTAACAAAGTTTATATTTTTGATTCGTGAAATATTCTTCCTAAATACCACTCCTGCTTTAAAATTAACCAGACAATTTTTTACTCGTGCGTGTTTTCTTTACATATTCAATTATAAGAAAACAGGCAGTCGGTAATTTTTAAATATTCGTGTTATCACCCCCGAAAATCCCACGTTGTTTGGGCAACGTGGTATTTCCACTTTTCTAACCAATAATATCATTTGGTGTTCGTTTCAATTTTCAAATAAATAATATGATTATAATAAGTTTTTGTAAATTTATTACATAAATTGCAACAATAAATGTAAATTAGTTAAGTTAATATGCAATTACTTGACTTTTCACTAAACATAGTTTATGTTTTTGAGTGAGTTCCATAGTGATGCAGTTCTAGGTGTTTCCAGTTGTTCAACGAACGGGTGCGCTCTTGCATCTATCGCCACTGTCTGACAGGCGTTGCTGGAGGGGTGACGACGCTGGCCAAATCCTAGGAAAATCTGCCGCGAAAATATCACTGTAAAACAGGGATATCTCCGCCACATGCCTGCGGTGTTCCAGACTATCCAAATACCTGGCCGCCGACGAGACGCACAACTCTTTTCTGAATGGAATCCAGCAGCTTTAGGGTGTGCTTTGGTGCGGCACATAAGATGTGTGAGCAATATTCTAGGCGCGGTCTTATTTGCACTTTGTAGAGCAAGAGCAGCTGCTGCGGTGTATACACTTTTTTTGTTGCGAAATAGCGCACCAAGCTTCTGCCAGTCTTTTGTGATGTTAGTAACGTGCTCATGCCAGGACATAGTGCTGTTGACCGAGACGCCTAGTAGTCCGATTGACGAGGATGCAGAAATGGTCGATCCTGTCATAATGATAGGATTATTGGTTTCGGTCAGCAGATCATTAATGTAGATGAGGAACAGAGTTGGTGAAAGTATTGCGCCCTGAGGCGCTCCCGCATTAATGGTGAATGTATCTGAGATGTGTCAATCGACTGCAACGTGCAGAGACAGGTATTTAAGGAAACTGGCAAGCCAGCTGCAGAGAGACGTTGGCAGTCCGAATGGCGGCAGTGTGTTCAGCAATCCGTCATGCCAAACTCTATCAAATGCCTTCGAAATATCAAACGCAATCGCTCGAGATTCTCCACAGATCTCAGGGCCCGCCGTATATTAGTTTTCTTGGTAAATGTGGCTGCTTGGGTTTTTATACATTGAACTGGACCAAATTCCTGTCGCGCCAGGTTCGAACTTTCTTCGGATTTTGATTAATAATTGTTGTAATCTGCTCCTGTCTGCGGTGATGTCTCAGTCGCTGGTAAAGGTTTTTCTGATCTAAATTGAGAGACAAAGGTACTGTCATCTGCAAAACTGTAAACAGGATTATTGGTTTCGGTCAGCAGATCATTAATGTAGATGAGGAACAGAGTTGGTAAAAGTATTGCGCCCTGAGGCGCTCCCGCATTAATGGTGAATGTATCTGAGATGTGTCCATCGACTGCAACGTGCAGAGATCGGTATTTAAGGAAACTGGCAAGCCAACTGCAGAGAGACGTTGGCAGTCCGAATGGCGGCAGTGTGTTCAGCAATCCGTCATGCCAAACTCTGTCAAATGACTTCGAAATATCAAACGCAATCGCTCGAGATTCTCCGCAGATATCAATGGCCCTACTCCAAATATGAGTGACATAGGCCAATATATCCCCTTTCGATCTCTGTCTGCGGAAGCGGTATTAGTTGTCGCTAATTATTCTGTTGGTTTGAGGTACTCGAGTAGGTGCTGATTGACTACACGTCGCATGACTTTGGAGATTATTGGAAGCAAGCAAGGGCGATAGTTTGAGGTTTAAGGGCGTGGCTCTCTTGCCTTTGGAACATGTTGCACTCGAGCGACTTTCCAAGAAGACAGGTAAATCCTTCTTCGGTAAAACAGGTAAACATGTGGAAAAATGGATGTTATAGTTCGTTGGAGCAGTTCTTTAGCACGATGGCAGATATTCCATCCGACCCTGATCCCTTTTGCGTATCTAGCTCTTTGAGGATTTTACGAATGTCCTGGTGCCGGTGGTGAAAATATTATATACATTAGCTAATGGTTTCCAGGCAACGTATAAAATTAGAATTGTAATTTTTTTTTTATTGATTTTGGGCATGCCTTGGGTTACTTTTGGTTACTTTCTGCCCGTTTTGTTCCATACCATGTACGGTATTTCAATATAGACGCTTCAAATATTTTTTAAAAATTGAAAAGGAAACATATCGATTGATGATGATGATTTTCGGCTACACCATGTAAGAAAATGCATAAACTACGCAATGCTTAAGACTTTGCAGGCCAACTTGTTGAATTATATAAAATATCTATAGGTAAAATTTATAAACCACTCATATCTCTAGATAATTTTCCTAACCACATTTAGGTATTCTATAGATTACCTGATTTCATATTTTACCGGTATAACATATACGCGATACAAAAAGTAGTACCTATGCCGTTTTAGGTTAGGCTCCCCCAAATTAGTATATTTGTATTTATTATAAAGTCATACATACCCGTATAATATATTTGGCTTTTGCTTTTATTATTCATAAATTACTAACATCTTAAAACCATTATGAAGTCTTCAAGAAACCAATAGGCATTTAAATGGTTTCTTGGACTTTCGGCTCGAGGCATGATCCATAGTTTTCAGTTATATTTTTGCGAGATATTTCCTCTAGTGACATTTTTACGGGTGACATATGTACCTACATTCATTTGCCTGACATCCTTTTAGGTCAGGTTAGGAAATCGCCATGCTTTGTATTTTTTCTTATCTTAGACAGACTGCATAATTAGTAACAGATTAAATGCACAGGTATATTAATGATATTAGCATAATTGATTTTTGGCTCCTCGGACTACTACTAGATATAATGCAGATAGCCAGTGCAAAAATCTACTAAACTGACTAGACTAAAGTTTACTTTCACATAAACGTAACGTAAACAATATACGACCAAAAATGGAGGACCAATTTAACGTTCACCTCATAAACTTAGTTCTATATTGGGCACTAAAATAAGCATCAGGCCGTTTAATATGGGCTTTACAGTACTGAGTAAACTTACGATGAGCTGTTTTGTCTGATAGCTATATACTTACCCTTCTAGGCGTCTTAAAAGGGGCATTAAAACTGCTTACAGTTGGCTGTAATAATCGTAAAATAACCGTTTGCCATCAAAATAAAGGTCTAAAGGGCTTGAAATAATATTGAATTTAGAACAAATATATTCATTTCAAATATTTTTTAATTAAAATAGTATTTATTTATTATAAATGATGCATGGGAATGACAGTCTTAGGTGTTCTTCAAATCCAAGTGACGCGCATTTTCACAGGATGTTGGGAAACATCCTAAACCTAGATTTTGTAGAATACTTATGAATACAAAATTGATATATACGTGTGATCCTGCAAAATTCATAAATATTTCTGCTAAAAGGCATAAGAAAAGCAATATAAACGGATCTGTCAAACATAAGGAGATTTTAGACATTTTTGCCAGAATCTTAAGACGATTGGGGCTCTCGAGATATTTTCCCTAAACTGAGTTGCATTGTTAAAGATTTACTGTAATTCTTTATTTTCTAAGACATTGCAAATCTGGAAAATATTCATAAAACATCTTTTTAGAAAGAGTTTAATTATTACTTACTAAGGTTTAGATTTCAACATTTCGGTTTTCTGAAACCATCATCAACTTCTTGTAATTCAATCGTCGCATATTAATGTCAATATAATATATCAATCACACTTCAAAGTAAGAATATACTGTAAAATAACATAATATATTTTTTTCAGAAATATACATCACCTTGGCAACATCGCGAAAAAAATCAAACACTGAAAATTTGCCATTTTCCTTATCTTTAACACAGTTTTTCCAAACTTCTTCAGTTTTTACAAGATTTTTACCCAAGTGTGACGTGATACATCTCTGAAAAAGTAAAATTACGCAATTTTTAACCGACATAAAATCGAATATGGCGGCCATAAGAAAAATGAGCTCAGTATCAATGGTTTCAGAATACTGGAACGTTGTAATCTAACTTAGACGAACTTTTCAATAATATTGCTTAAAGAATAGATTTAAAAATACCTTCAAATGTAACAAAATCATACCAGACTTTTAAAAATGCACTAATCCGCTTTTTCCAGAATATCCCCAAACTTCCAAAAGTGAGAATCACTTTCCTTAATAAATAATATATTATTTGTAAAGCTTTAGGTACACTGATATAAGAGAATGATGTTTAAATTTGTTGCTAATTACTAAGAGTCTGATGTTTTGACGTATATATATTTAAATATATTTAAAAATTCCAGGATTATAGCATATTTTTAAAAATGCACTATTACGGTTTTTCCGAATTATCTAAAAACTCTCTAAAGTTAATAACAAAATTGTCAAAAACTCTCCTTATTTAACCGATTATCTCCTTTAGGTTTCTAGATCTCAATACATCCATCACTAATTTTCGACATAATGTATAACGGTTTCTGACGATGCCGATGATAGATTTTTTTTAGACCGCTCGATATCGTTGTCATAAAATTCATATACAAGGGACCTAAACAGAGATGGGATCACTGACTTTTTTTTACTTGCGTGTGATTGAGAGCGGAAACAGTCAACACGTTCTCAGTAAAAAAGAACAGGATAGTTAGACTATGTCGTGCAGTATAATCGAGAAAGTGCAAATTATTACTGCCTGAAAAAAAAAACCGAAGTACCTGCCGGATACATACATAAAATTAATAAATGAACAAAAATATCGAATGACTTAACCAATAAAATTTCCAATCTGCAAACGAGCTTTTCAATAAAAAGTGCGCGGTTATTAATGTTGCATGCTTATGTCCCCTGGTGTTGATTAGTTTTCTTCAATTATCTTTTTATTGAAAGGTAGTTAAGACTCCTATTATTAATTTAAAAATTATATGCTATTAAAGGAATAATGTTTAATATATAATATTTATTGCATATTAATCATTTTCTGTTATTACTTCATCAATTTCTATGATTTTAAATAATTATTTTTAACGAAATTTAATGAACATAAATTAATACATAGATTTCCATATTTACTCGGTGTATTATAACTCATATGCTGTTAAGTTAATATTTCTATAGTATATGAATAATGATTAATATTGTTTCCTATGTGGGTTATTAAATAGTGTAATGTATATACCAAGGACGAGGAGAAAAAGTTTGGGTTAGTTAGATTTTCAAATGAGGACTAGGACTTTTCCCTGGGAATGTAGCTATCTAAAATATCATATCCAAAGAGAAAAGTTGAACATTAATTAGTTAAAAATTCCTTTTACTCTACGAACAAGTATATTTGTAAATATGTACATGTTTACTGATATTCAAAATAGTAGTTATCTTTTTAAAATTATAAAAAATAAAATTGAATTAAGAAAGCTTTAGTTTTATAATTTATGTGTATTAACTAGTAAGTGTTACATTCATAATGCTAATAACATGGGTGCATATGAATGAAAAATCCTTAATATATGATTCGACACTGGCTTTTGCATAGTGTAGTGATTGCTGTATGATATATTTATGATATGCTAACATGATAAGCAAGGAACTTAAACAATGTATAAATAAGAATTACTTTCCAGTGTATGTACGTGAACAAACCTACTTTTTTAAAACCTAAATAGCCAAGTGGCACACTGTTACACTAAGATCCCATAAACATTAAAAAACAATAATGGAATTAAAATTATTTTAGAATTCGAAGCATATTCTGAGTTTGTGGTTTGGGTTTGAGTTAAGTGACTCTTTGGGGCTACAAGACAACTTGTTTAAAGGGTGAAGAACTGATGCTGGAGATTTATATATATGATTCAAAGACTGTTAATCACGAGCTTAGCGAAGTCAAGGGGCTTGACAAGACTTAATACAAATACTTATTTCATTTAAGGACACTCACTTCCCTTATTCATAAAAACATTCTGCTTTTTATCCTTAGATTTATCTTTGTTTTCTTCTTACGCCATAGTTTAAAAATATACTGAATTAAACTTTCCCGGCTACCTCAGATCTGTTTCCATAAATTGTATTTATAAATGATTTTTTAAAAATTGTCAAACTAAATCATTAGAACCAGACCCCTTTTTTATTTCAGATCCTAAAAGGCTGTATGTCACATCCGCTCAAGAGTTGAAGTTGCGGAAATACAAATACTCAAAACCTGTTTCTTGTCCAAGCACTTTTTGATTTTTTTAGCGAAAAGAAAAACCTGAGGGCTAGGGTTCGGTGAGTCACCCTATATAGGTATATTTACCGTTTGCCGACCAAGGCACTCAAAATTCGGGTTTTTTGTAATTTTTCATATATGTGTACACATTTAACGCAATTAATGTATTTATTGCTTTTCCGTGGGCTAATATACATAAAGATGGCGCTATATGCTATACCTGACCAAAACACGGACTTATCCGGGATTCAGGAAGTTTCATCAAGTGCTATCTTCTTTCCTTTCAGACTTCTGCCCGACGAAAATATCTGTCCGACGAAAGATCAATCTTTCTCACTTGTAATATTATAATGACATATTCCTTAAAATTTGTGAAAGCGGACCAATTCGGACCAGAATTAAGAAAGTTCGATTGTTCGTAAAGTATAATTTCGATATAGATAGTCACAAAAACGACATAACAAACCATTTTATTGCAATCAGTTAATTAGTTCTTACTCTATAGAATCATAAAAAAGCTAATAACTTCTGGATGTGGTGAGTGTGAAACGTAGGAGATAAAAATTTATGCGCTCATAAAACCTTAACAATGTTCATTTGATGCAAATATTAACTACCGAATGTAAACGGTGTTACATCTTCGGTTTTATAGCTATTTTCGGTCTTCGAGATGGAATTTCGGTGAAATTGCAACATTAAAGGCGGATTTTAGGTGTTTTTTATACCGGGTTTATAAAAGCACAGTCACAAAATGTACTTTTAGCCGAATGAGTCTGTTATTCGGGTATTAATTCCACAAATGTGGTAGTTTAGTGGTATTTTTATACGGTTATTAAATATCCTTTTCGGGATACCACCTGATTATCTTACTACTTTGTAGCAGATGCATGTTACGTTTCTTTAGAAAACCAAGTAGAAAACATGGCGCTGGATTAATAAAATCTATAATCCCAACATGACGGAGTTCCCTACATTATGTAAGTATCGTCTGCGCGAGATCGAGGTAAAATATCATCCAAAAAGTGGAATGGTATGAAAAGTAGTCAAGGGACATTTCAGAACGATCACGGAAATTTTGAAAATAGGCTTTATTATTATGAATCAATAACGAGGCACATTTTGAACATGCGATAATAAAATTATTGTTTTATGAAATAAATATGTTTGAGTGATTTTCCTTATAAGTTTCATATATATTGTCGAGAATGATCAAGAAAGTCTATGAGTGGAACTTGTTTGAGGGAGGCTTAAAATTCAAAATAATATACCCATCATTCTATCATTTATTATTAATCATATTACATATTATCTCAGTAGTAATTGTTTAATTAATTACAAGTATAACCGACTAATATAAAGTCGTACTTATTTGCATTGATTTGCATTTCGAGGCTTTTTGTCTTATATAAAACAAACGAATATTAAATAACTAGTATGAATTTCTAAAACTTTCAGCTATGCATGTGTTAATGGAATTATTATTTCTAAATTAAAAAAATTAACCCATATTGTATAATTTTAAAGTGAAAGATTTGTTTTCAAAATATTTAGTTATTTAAAGATTCAGAAGTTTTATTTGTTTATTATGATTCATCTTTTTATAAGTTTTGTTATATAAGAACATATTAATAAAAAAATAAATCGGAAAAGCGTAGTTTTAATTAATTTGATAAGGAATATAATGTTGAATTTTCTTTTATTGCAGTAGCACACACGCTAAAGGGAGATCCTATGGCACTCGACGTGTGTGCGAAGATGTCCTGAGAGTGAGTTCTAAATGGAATCCAGCAGCTTTAGGGTGTGCTTAGGTGCGGCACCCCAGATGTGTGAGCAATATTCTAAGCACGGTCTTATTTGCGCTTTGTAGAGCAAGAGCAGCTGCTGCTGTGTATACAGTTTTTTGTTGCGAAACAGCGCACCAAGCTTCTGCGAGGCTGATTTTGCGATGTTCGCAACGTGGTCATGCCAGGAAATATTGCTGTTGACCGTGACACCCAGTAGTCCGATTGACGATGATGAAGGAATGGTCGACCCTTCCATAATGATGTCAGGGCCCGCTGTATTGGCTTTCTTGGTAAACGTGGCTGCTTGGTTTTTTTCTGCATTGAACCGGACTAAATTCCTGTCGCCCCAGGTTCGAACTTTCTCCAGATTTTGATTAATTGTTGTAATCTGCTCCTGTCTGCGGTTATAAGTTTCAGTCATTGGTAAAGGTTTTTCTGATCTAAATTGAGAGATAAGGGTACTGTCATCTGAAAAACTGTAAACAGGATTAGTGGTTCCGGAAAGCAGGTCATTAATATAGATGAGGAACATAGTTGGTAAAAGTATTGCGCCCTGAGGCACTCCCGCATTAATGGTAAATGTGTCTGATATATATCCATCGAATGCAACGTGCAGAGATCGGTTCTTAAGGAAACTGACAAGCCAGCTGGATGTATCTCCTGTCGATCTCGGTTTGCGGAAGCCGTATTGGTTATCGCTAATTATTCTGTTGGTCTCGAGGTATTTGAGTAGTTGCTGATCAACTACACGCTCCATAACTTTGGAGATCATTGGAAGCAAGGCAATCGGGCAATAGTTTGAGGGCGTGTTTTCTTGCCTTTTTTGGAACAGATTGCACTCGAGCGACTTTCCAAGAAGATGGGTAAGAAAGAGAAGAAAGAAAGAGGGAAAAAGTCTGGAAAAAATGGGTGTTAATTCGTTGGCGCATTTCTTTAACACGATGGCAGGTATTATATCCGGCCCTGATGTCTTTTGCGTATCTAGCTCTTTGAGGATTTTACGAATGCCACGGTGGTGAAACTTAACTTCTGTCATGGTAGTGTTGGGATATGGTGGGGACGTTTAAGGTAGAGTGCGATGAAAACATTTCGGCGAGCATGTTAGCTTTTTTCGTATAGCTGTAGTCGTCGTGGCGTCGCGTTCGTCTGGCAAAGGTGGAAGAGACGTTTTTGTAAAGCTATTACTTACTGCTTTTGCTACCGACCAGAAATTCTTGGAGCCACTGGGGCATTGCAAAAGTTTATTTCTGATCCTTGGATTGTGTTTGTCCTTAGTTTCGTCAATCACACGTTTCCATTCATTTCTCGCTTCGACAAAATAATTGCGACTTTCAGCGGTCTGATTTTGCTGCCAGTACTTGTAGGCTTGTTGTTTCCGACCCACAGCTCTATCGCATTTTCTGTCGAAACAGGGCTTTCCTTTTGACGGTAATTTGATGGAATTTCTGATGTATGAATCCATTCCTGATTGCTTGCTTAATCTCTTCGCAACAGACTAACAGGTCGTCAGTGCCAAAGCAGACCTCAAGCCAAGGAAAATCTATCTAGAACTATCTTAGATCGTCCCAGTTTGCACAATTGTAATTACGCGGCAATGCTGCATATTTCTGTAGGAGTGCCAGTTCACAAATCGGTGTAATAAGTTTGTGGTCGGAAGTACCTAATGTCGGACCAACTGTAATTGTGTACTGATCAGGATTTGTGGTTAGAAAAAGATGCAGGAGGGCGGCAAATTTGCCACCCTCTGGGATCCGAGTTCGTTCGTCTACAAGCTAAAGTAAAGTTCTAAAACCCAAATGCTAAATGTAATTTTTAGGCACAATATGTCATGTTCAAAATTAAATTTTAATCTGAACCTAATGTTATGCCTACCTACTTATAATTAATAATTTTTTCTATTAAAAAGTTGTTGGAAAAAATATGGTAGGTTATTTTAAAAAAATCAAGGAAGATGACTGCAGGAAGTACCATATTTCCTGATAAGTGATAACAATAATTCAAAACACACCCACAATCTTAATATAATTTGTGATACACAATGATTAAAATATTTCAATATTCAGAAATATATCTACCATTAGTTATTTTTACACCCTGTATATTTTCATGGAAGACAATTATTATAAGACCTTTCCAATAAATCTATATGTGACAATTATATTGACTCAGCCATTTTCAAAATACATAATGAGCAAAAAATTCTACCATAATCATACAAATAAGACAGATATGTTTTTTATTTGCATTGCCCTTCTATAAGAGTTCTTTACTGCATTTAAAAAAAGACTGAATTAAGCAGCATTTTAATAATCTGTCTGAACACATGGAAATATACAGGATTTTCCATTAAAAACCGGGTTATGTGGAAATAGTTTTAAAGTTAAAAGTCATAGCGTTTGCAACTTTTAAATTTAAATTTTTAGGAAAAAAAATCCTACAAAGTGTGTTTTAATACACCCTCTAACCCAAGAAACAATTTTACGAGCATTTAAAAGTGCACCATATAGTAGTTTATACAGTAAGTCAGTGTGTTTGTCATCAGGGTGACTTAAAGTGCACACAAATTTTTTAGTTACTTGTTCCATTTAATTCCTTCTTTTTTATTTCAATTTCTAATAGTTTTTCTTTCTGTGGTTGAAAAATAGATTCTTCTTGCTGCCTCCTTGCTTCTATATTCACCGGTTCTGCCTCATAGCATTTTCTTTTAATTCAGGAAGTTTCAATGTACTCCTTATTAAACTCCGATAAAGGGTGAAGCTGTGGTGTGGGACTGTGTCGTTTTGAAGTATAACGTAAGGATGAAGTTTTTGATTCACTGGCATGACCAGAAAAACCTCACACAACAGGGAACATTACACTTATATACTTCTACTTCTGATCACAAAATAGAAGACAAGGTTAAGAAATACTTTGTAATAAAATTTTGCTAACAAGAAACCGAAAGAAAATTAACCTTTGGAAAGTTGTTGAGTCTGGAGAAAATTCTTCGTCATTCTTCTTTCTTTGTATAATCATGTCCTTTTTAGTAGCACTCGGGCAATTCTTATTTTTGACGTTTTCTCTTTCTTTGACTACCTCCATAACAACCAACCAAGATATTCTGAATAATATTATCACAATTGATAATATCACCGTCACCACTTAGATATTGACAGGGTCAGTTTTAGGTACAAATATATCCAGTTTTAAATACTTCTTTTTGATGTGTACAACTTACGCGGCGGTATGAGGGTAAATCTCGGCAAATGGGACGGGAATGTGGGGACGGAAATGTGTAAACCGATGTGACATCATAACCTATGCATTGAGGAGCAAGCTAATCGAGGACGGCCGCGATTGCAACGAATCAAGTGGCGCTTCTAAAAGGTTAGCCGCTAGGGCGGTATTGGATTTCCATGTCCATGATATCGATATAGGACATATGTTTACACATCAGTGTCTTGAGTACTAGTAGACTCGCTCAATTTTTTTTCATCTGCAACGTCTTTTCTCACAGTTATTCAAATATTTTCTAAGCATTTTTTAAAACTATCCATTGTCCTGTACACTTCTTGGTTTTGTGAATTAAATGCATCAGCTATCTTGCCCCCAATTGTGTCAGGTCTCCAACTAGGATATACAAAATCTTGTTGTTTTTTATGCGAGTGGAATAGCAGAGATTGAAAAAAAACCTTATATCAAGAAGCAATGGCCTAAAAGAAATCTGATATATACCTGGACAAAAAAAAAACAAAACTTCTCAACCATCTGTAAATCCTGAGCACGTATGTCTTCCTCCTTTGCACATTAACTTTAGATTAATGAAATATTTGTTAAGGAGATAGGTAGAGGTGGTAAGGGTTTCCAATACTAAAAGAACTAATTCACTTCTATCAGTGAGACAAAAATAAAAGAGGGTATATTTGTAGGCCCACAAACAAGGGAGCTTATGAAGGACAAAGAATTGTCCTGAATTGGCTTGAATCAGCGGCATGGAAGCCTTTTAAGAATGTCGCAACATCATTTATTGGCAATAGAAAAGCTAAAAACTATAAACCATTAGTTTCAGAACTCCTTAAAAATGATAAAACCATGGGATGCAGCATGACCCTAAAAAATCATTTTCTTCATTCACATTTGGATTCCTTTCCCGAGAATCTCGGCGATAGTTATTTGTGTATTTAGAGCGCAAAGTAACGGATTGCCGCTTGAGAAAGAATGCGTAGTAATCTTTCGAAAACGGCAATTTTACTTTGCGCTCGAAAAACACACAGAACTTTTTCTACAGCCCCATTTTTAAAAATTAAATGCACATTTTTCTCTATACTTATTCTGAAATTTGCAAATGACTGTCAGTTTTGACATATTATTCGGGCATATCTAGAACAGGAGTGCCAGCAACAAACTGTAATAAACGCACGACTGTCATTTATTTATTTTCGATTACGATTGCCATGACTATTCATGGCATACTCGACGGAAAAAGTGAGAATTTTCTTTTCCATGTTCGCGCTAGAGCGCAAAATAAGGATCCGCGGCATTCGTCGATTTTCCGATTTCATTTCAATTTAGTAATTAGTTATTTTGCGCGCGGCTGTAGAAAAAAATAGTTTTTCTTCAAACGTCAGTTCATCCGTCATTACTCGACTGTGTAGGCGGCCGTGAAGTTTCATTTTTCCTCCGCCGGAGCTTTACTTTTCACTTTTCCGCCGGCGGAGGTAAAAGTGTTACCATAGCAACATATATACAAACAAACAACAAAACAAGCGTCAACAACTCAAGAATTATTAAACTAAAATTTGTATTGATCACTCAATTTGTGCACTGCATTTCTAAAAATCACTAATTTAGGAACAAATTGGGTATTATTTAATCGAACTTACTCAATAACTGCTTATCAATACGGAATTAAAACGCAATCGGAGACGCAATTTTAAAAAAATAATTATTGTTGACAGTGTCCACTGACAGCTTTATTTCACATTACTATAGGAATAACCTGTGCCTATTCACCGACACCGCGCCAGTCTAAGCCGCCTTGCGAACCCACTTATCTTTAATAATTATTATTATTACTATTAAAAAGAGATGTTTTTGCATTAATTTGTCGACATTTGAAGAAAAAACAGCATATTTTATTTGGAGGAAAAGTTACTTTTCATGGCTTGCTCTCTATTAACAGCCTCACTCCGTTCGGCTGTTAAACACGAGCGCGCCATGAAAAGTATCACTTTTCCTCCATATAAAATAATATACTATTTTTCACCACAATTGGTATGAATTTTAAATTTTGTATCTTTTATTTTATATTCGGCATACACACAAAAGGAAAATCCTATACCGCTCAATGACCGGTGCGCGTGCGGAGAAAACGGTGGACGTCGGACTTGAAGGGAAAGACGTTACTCGGAAGTCCATTCCAGAGCGAGGCAGTCCTCCAGACAAAGGAGTCACGCAACACCGACGTCCTAACTGTTCGCAACTGAATCGTGTGTTGATGAGCAGCTTGTGTCTGACGGGTTTTTGGCACAACTCTGGGCGGAATCATAAGTGCCAGCTCATTCGAACACCTTCCGTAGTAGTATCGATAGTAAAGGCCACTTTTCGTCGACGTTCAAGGCTATCAAGGTCTTTAGTAACGCTGCGCGCTGGGTCATCTACAAAACGGACTACTCTCCTCTGTATGGAATCCAATATCTTGAGCAAGTGTTTGGGTGCCGAGCTCCACAAATGGGAGCAGTATTCCATAGAGATGGTCTTATCTGGGCCTTATAGAGCAGTAAGAGCTGATGAGGTGTAGAGTGCTCCTAGCTTTTGTGCTGCTGCCTTGGCAATTTTGGTTGGTGACGTGATTACGCCAAGACATGTTGCTTTCTACGTTGATGCCCAGCAAGCTTATGGATGAGGCCAGAGTCAGTGTTTGTCCTGTCATTGATAAGTCAGATCCTGCGGTGTTTACTTTTCTTGAGAAGAGAGCTGTTTGAGTCTTACAAAAAAACCTTACCCATTAGAAATTGCAAGAAATTCTATAAGAAACGGCCATTCTAATTAATTTAACAGACAAAAAGTTAAATTTTGTCGGCCAGTGTAACCTTTCCTTTCTCTTTAGTATTTCCTCAGCTATCTAGAAAAGAAAAAATAATTACCAGATAAATTATCATTTGATAATATACTGCCTTATCTGAAAATAGGCATGCCCCCCAGATAATACCGCGCCGTGAGCGCCCAATTATCAGATCACGCCATTTTGATTTCATGACAGTATAATTTGGAAAATTGATATGTAGGAAAAATAATCACTATTATTTACTATCATAGACATATTAAAATTATATGCCTATGCTTGCTATTACATAATAGAAGTGTTAGTCAGTATCAGTAATAGAAGCGAAACTTAAATAAAAATAGTTTGTACATACCTCGATCCAAAAACATGTAAATATTGTAACAAATCGAAGGGGAAACCATGAACTATGAACGCGTCTCCGCCTGTATCGTATTATTTCGCCGACTGGAACAGAGACTGGTTACTGGCCCAGTAAATTTGTCCATTGTTCTTTATCACTTTTTGTTTCACGTGACTTCTTAAACTTATTTCCTTGTCACTCATCTAGGAAAATGATCGTAGGTGGAGCAATCATTGCTTTCCCCGTGATTGCCAAGTCGCCTACAGTCTCTATATAAATTTTGATGTTTTTTTTTACTAACGCTTGGATTAAGAAACAAAAGATATACCATGAATCAAAAAAATTCAATTTGACAACGCTGCATCATAACGGTGACAGTGACACGCGCCGATGACGGCTTGGCATTTTTCCATTTTTTTTTTATGATTTATTATGCGACTCTCATAGTTTCCCATATTGAATTATTGACTTTTATTAGAATAGAATAGAACTTATGCCACTTTCGATTCTTTTTGCTTCTTTTTTTGTTAAAGAAAGATTACTCAGGAATATTAGTCGGAGGTGGCATTAGTGCAATTTAAATAAATTTGCGTCAAAACCACTTAATCAATAATTTAAAGCCTTTACAACTAATAATGATAATAAATATTATGTTTATATTAAATTTAATAAATGGGAAGGAAGAATCAATTATTATTATTATAGTCTGTTTGGCTATTTAGTTTTACAATGCTACTTCTTTTAGTGATATTCATTCGCATTGTCTGTAAGAAAAATGTACATCAAAACCAAATAAATGACATTTTGAATTATATGCGAGTATTTATTTGAACCTGAAAATTCTGAGGAAATAAAGAAAAAAAAAGAGATGGTTAATTTGAATTCGGCGGGCAAATGACAGCGCTAGTCTCGTGCGTCATCTGCGTTCATTTCCCTTGGAGACAGACAAAGAAGACATGGGAGCTTTCTCTCTCGCGAATGATTTATTAACATTCAGTTGCTCATCTGTCCTCTTGTCTCTGGACTGGAAGAAAAACCACGCTCAAGGCCACGATTTAGTTATGCAGGGTTGCAACATTTATTTCATTTAACAGGAGTTATTAGGCAGCACGGTATTGTCAACTATGCGCACTTATAACTATTCAACTCCCCTATTTCTTATACCTTAGTTTTTAATGCTTTTGAAGTTTTTATTTCTATCGTTTGGCCAGCTACGCATTCTTAGCTGTTTCACACGAGTCCGACATCGGATATCCGACGTCGGATATCCGGTTTATTCAGCACGTTTCCGGCGTCCGACTGTCCGACAAACGTGTGAAAGATTTCATTTAATGTTAGGTACCTCGCGATCGGATATCCGTAAACCGGATGATCTTATCCGACATGTGTTAAAAGGCACTTAGAGTCCGTTTTAAGGACGGATACGTTTTAAAAACGGATCCGTTTTAAAAACGGATCCGTTTTAAGAACGGATTGGATCATGTGCATTTTTAAGTAAACGGATTCTACTCGTAATTATTTTCGGATCTCGAATAATCTATTTGGAGTTTGTGTTAAGTGATGAATGCTACTAATTTTTTGTTGTTAAACATGATAATTGAGGAAGATGAAGAAGAAGAACAATTATTACTGCTGCTCAAATGGAAAAAACATAAAAAGTCCATAATATGTTTAGAAGGCGTGAACAGGTAGGTGCTTATAATATATTGGTTCGTCGGCATTTAATCGATTATGACACTAAATTCAAGAAGTACTCTCGCTTGTCTCCATTTTTCCATTCAACTATGTCCTAAACTATGTGAAAAGAGAACTTCCACTAGTTTACGACAAACGGATTAGAAACGGACTGAAATAATGAAATCGTTTCATTAAAAACGGATGTAAACAGAACGGAGCCGATTTAATTTCGGATTCGTTCGCTTAAGCTTCGCATTCTTAGAATCCGTTTGTATCCATTTATAAATCGGATCCGTTCGGCTAATTAATTAAAACATATATTTAAACAATATTGCAGAGTAAAGGCCTGGTTTCTCTGACCAGATCGACCCGAAATATTTCGGCGGGCCGATCTGGTCAAAAAACCAGGCCTTTACTTTGCAATATTGTTTAAATATATGTTTTAATTAATTAGCCGAATGGATCCGATTTATAAACGGATACAAACGGACTGTAAGAATGCGAACCTTTACTTTGCAATATTGTTTAAATATATGTTTTCTTTAATTAGCCGAACGGATCCGATTTATAAACGGATACTATTCACGTTCATTCCTCGTTTAATCTGAAGTAAATAAAATATTAATAATAATAATAATAATAGTATAAAAAAAGCGAGACAGGGAATTTCGTAAAACTTTGGCATTATTGGGAGAAAGATATTTTGGACTTACTATTTTTTTTTAATGTTATGTAGATTACGATTTTTTCTACCTTTAAATTGGTTTTAAGAGGTGCCACTTCACAGTTTTGAGATTAAACCTAACATTCTTCAAATAATGTTTTTCAGCTTTCAGTAAACATGTTTTTCGTTTAAATTTCACGTCTCGTAACGTAAACTTTACGTCTAGTCAAGATGGGCTGAATCCGTCACTTATACGAATGACGAAAATAAAAAGCAAAATCGCTCTGCGAACTTCAACAAGTCTCCTTTCGCAAATTAACAAACATATTAACGTTCCAACGAGAATGAGTGATGGCGAAATAAATTACGGGCCAAAGGAAGAATTATCGTTGAAACAACAATTATTTTATATCCATAAGCAAAGTTGGTGCTGAAAATAAACAAGTCGAATTTACTGCCTCATGTCGGTTGCGGGGCGGAGTGAAGGAACTCATCTTGTTTTATATATTCTTGGATGCTATTAGAACTTGTTACTATATTCCTTCAAAAGTCGTTCAAAAGAATTGCATTTGTTGCTGGACTCAAATTTCATTTATGAATCGATTAAGTCTCTAATACGAATAAGTTTTATATCGATTTAGCTAACCTCGCAAAATCCGAAGATCATTATTTATTATCGTTTGTTGAAGGTAAAACTAAGATGGAATCAGTTTCATTTGCATTAGAGCTGCGCAAAGAGTGTAAACTGTCTGTCACTACCTACAAAAACTAAATTATTGCAATAAAAAAGGAAAAGGTTCCAAGACGGAACCCTGCGGCCACACCAAAATTGTCTATATTAGTCTCAGATCTGAATAAGATCGAAACCGTTTGCAAAACGTTTCCCATGAAGCCGTCCCGACGGAGTTTCCCTATCAGAATGCTGTGACTCACGTAGTCTAATGCTTTTACCTATCAGGCTTCAAATGGTTAACAACGAGGTTAAATTCATTCTAGAATTTCAATTTATTATATAAACTAAATATTTTCATGGAAATTTTAATGAAAAAAACATGTAAAT
>MU183000.1:80739-113507 GCA_016904865.1 Pissodes strobi | reverse complement strand
TGTCCTGTTTTCACACCCTGTATATTAACCGATCGTAACCAAAATCAATAGGTTCCGAGGGTTTGTGGACCTCTACCTCTATGCCAAATTTGAAGTCGCTATCTTCAAAATTGCGACCTGTAGTCGATCCCATCACATACACACATACATACACACATACAGACAAAAAATCAAAATTTTTTTTTTCGATTACAAATCGATAGGTATAAGTTTCAGAGCGATCCGACGTACCGTTACGAAGTTTTTATCCCGATTGGTCTCGCCCTATAGAAAGCCCATATATAATTGTGGGCTTTCTAACTAGGGACTCTTAGATGTCCGTAAATTTTACTTTAGTTCATTCTAATAGACTTTTTGCTAATAAAAAAAAGAAATTCTCATTTACTAAGTTTTATAGTCACACAACGGCTAGAATCTTGACATAACTTGCCGAATGCAAAAAGGCAAAAAATTAGCAGAAATATTGGTTGTCATACCCTAAAACATACGTTTAATGGAAATATCGAATATACCGCAAGCATGTCTCAAAATCTTGTTGGTGTTAAAATTAAAATTGAATCCAGGATGATAAGCTGGATAATCTAGTTTTGAATTCGAAACTGTTTAATGGAACTGGCGCGCGTTAGATATTGAAAGCTGGATTCCTACAAAAAAGCAAAAATTGAGTTGCTTTTCACTGCAATGATCATAAAAACGGATCTCAGTCATTATTGCTTTTTCCATGGTTTTGTAGAATGCTTATGTTGATATTTGAGCCACAGGTTTCCATTTGTGGTGCCATAGAAACTCATCTCTTGTGATTGAAGGGCCATTTACAACATAGCTGCTACTATTATCTGCAGGTGTTTGTAATTCATAATTATTCCTTCCATCCATCAAATTTTCTCTTTCTGTACATAATCAACGGCCAGATTTTGCATAAACTCATTTTATGTTCTACCAGTTACCACTTCGGTTGTTCTAGCTTATGTTTGCGTCGAATTTAGAATTTTATCTTCCCATAAATTATTTTGTATTCATCGATATTCACATCTGCATATGTCACATACGCTATTCTTATGATTCCTTTTCTAGTATTGATTGCTGGACACTCGCGATATCGCTCATAATTCCATCTCAAAATGTCTCTATATTCGTTTTTATGTGGTATTATTAAGTGTTGACATGATTTGCTGTCTTTCAGATTATTCGTGTCCAAATTAACTATTCTATGGCCACTGTAAGCAACCTTTTAAAAGTTAATCTGACTCTGGCTGTTAACATACTGGGATCTATTGATACATCAGCTCCTCGAAATATTTTAATCAAGAACTTCCTGTATAGCCTTTTAAGCCATCGTATAGGAAGTTGAGAAACGTATTCACAACTACAAAGCCTTTGCAGAAAATTATAAAATGTCCAAAGTTTATTTTCATTTTGTTAGACGATGAGTGGTGTAGTAACGTAACATGTCGCGAAGCACGTCTCATCTCTGAAAGTACAAGATACTATAGTATTTTTAATATCTATTTGGAAGTATCAGTAGCTTTAGTGGATTAACCTATGCGGCTTCTTGAACACACAAGCAAAATTAGGTTAGGAACTTTTCAAGTCAAATAGCTAATATCTAGCCCATTATTCTTAGGGTATTGGTGGTTGGAGTAACTTGATATTTCATATAAACAGTACGAGTTAACACGTGATTAACGACTGCACCAAAAAAAGTGGCTTTTAGAAGAACATCATAGGAGTGATCGAACTGTTTAGAATATCCTTAAACTTATATGAATTTATGAACGTTATATGCTGTTATGGGATAATAGTACCTATATAACTAAGTATATTATATTTCATAAAAATAATTGTTAGGGCCATTGAAGTTACTTTAATTGAGAGCATTCAGAAGCACACTGCCATCTTTACGGTAACATCCGTTTATGATTCTTAAACTATATATGGTTTAAGTTATTTTCAAAATAATTTAAGATCAAGATTTAAGACAATTAAAAAAGCGTCCAAGCTCTAAAAGTTCCAGAAAGCACATTATACAGACTAGAACATGCAAGCAGAGTAACGGATTTCGAATTTAGATGGAATATGTCTACACATATTTCCAGGATCAAAATTAGAATTATGATGGAAATTCTACATTTTTAAAGATATTTAGTTACAAAATATGATTCTATCTAAAGCAATAATGTGTGTAAAAAAATAAAATACCTTTAAAATGGTGAGAAATAAATTAGCAATGGCCCTGTTATAAATACAAAGTAAACTAATTGTAACAAAACATTCATAATTATTGTAAAAAGTACAACTATTTAATGACGGTTTGATTAAATGAAATAAAATGACAAAGTGATTTTAAAAGTTTAAAATATGAATGTCTTCTTAATCAGTATTTGCGCTTTCTGAAAAGAATAGTTCTTCGTCGGATTCGTTCGACACAGAGATCACCAATGGTTTGATGTTTATCAAGTGCAATTTATTTTCTACCTCCCATGCCTCAGAAATTATTTTTACATTTTCTACTACGTTATTCTATACATTTAACTTCAGCAGGTGACTCTGTGGATTAAAAAATAGCTTTGTCATAATGTCTTTTAGTCTCTGACCACATCAGACACCGGCACTACTTGCTCTTCCAGCAAATTCCAAACAGCATATCTTAAAAGATTATTTGAAAAAGGGTGTTTTTCTTTCCAAGCCATTCTAAAAGACGTTTTTGCTCCAATTTCTTCTTCTAGACGACTATGATAAGTTGCGTTATCCAGTATAA
Source organism: Pissodes strobi (assembly GCA_016904865.1). Taxonomy (NCBI): domain Eukaryota; kingdom Metazoa; phylum Arthropoda; class Insecta; order Coleoptera; family Curculionidae; genus Pissodes; species Pissodes strobi. Next base: position 110,749 of record MU183000.1, on the reverse strand, counting down.
TTAAGGTTAGTTCTCCTAAGTTTGCAATAAGTTGACCTTTAAACTACTTCTCAAAATTTATGTTATTCATATTATCGTGAAAATTACCTATTTTCTTATTACATTTAAAAATTAGGGATGCATTTGTCACAAATTTACTTTTATTTCCGGCATGAATAATAACGAAACGTATCCCACTTCCAGTTTTTTAAAATCACTGTTGTTACGACCATCTTGCCACATTCTTCTATCTCCACTTTTTCTAAAAAGCCATATCTCGTCCAGAAAAAGCCGGTTTATGTTTTTAGCAATTTGTTATTTATAAATGTTTTCTTCCGTCCTGCTTTTTGAAGCTAAAGCCCATTTCCCAATATAAAGAACTTTTTGAGATCTTAATTTCTGATGATACCGGTAAATAGTTACTAAAGTAATATGTTCCTTTCGGGCATACACTTTGTAAATTCCTCAGTGCAGAGTACCCTTCGTAATTCGAGTTTTGCTCCAGGAAACGTGTCCGGACGCGTATTACCATTGTTTACTATTATACAGAGCAACTGTGCTCCGAAGCGCAATAAAGAATGGCTTAGCAAATACGCGTATTTTAGATAACCAATGTTTACTGCAATTCAGCACATCGTGTTGCGATGGAAAATTATGTATACTGTATTTAGGAAGATTTCTACAACGCCTCGGTGGCGTTGCCTGTCATTCCTGCGCTGCGGGTTCGATTCCCGTCGATCGCGACAGATGTTTTGTTTATTGTGTTTTATTAATTTACCTGTTTCTTAATTTTGGGTTAGCCTTGGGTTAGTTTTGGGTTAGTTTTGGTTAGCACTTGGTTCGTTCTTGTTGATTGAGCCCCCGTAGCGAGCAAAGCGAGCGGAGGGCCATGCAAAGCCATAATAATACCTTTACTGCGATTCAGAGTATTACGGTTTGGGCGATGTGCTGAATTGCAGTAAACCTTGGTAATCTAAAATACGCGTATTTGCTAAGCCATTCTTTACTGCGCTTCGGAGCACAGTTGCTCTGTATAACAGTAAACAATGGTAATACGCTGTCCGGACATATTATTCCTTTCAAATTTGAAATACGTTCCTCTGTTTGGATCTTCTGAGTTGTATAATGTGCTTTGTGGAACTTTTAGGGCTTCGGACGCTTTTTGAATTGCCTTAAATCGAGATCCTATCCTAAATCATTTTGAAAATCATTTACTGCATTAAGCCTAAGTATTTTGGAATCATCGAAATACCGCATTTTGGTACTGACATATCAAACTAGTAATCGACGTTCATTTTTGCTGGAAATTGATTGATAAATAAGGATGGAGTTATTCCAAATGGGTATTAAAAATACCATATGTGTTTTGCTTACTATAGCTTCTAATAGATTGAAATCTTTATGCCACCATACTAGAGTGGCGTGGAATGACCATTATCATTTCGATAAAAATATTTTATTAAAAGCGTTAATTTTTCAGCTTGTTTAAGTATGTTTTATTCATTAGCACAAAACTTTTTAAAAATATCATATTTAAAACTTTTTCAAAGTCACTTTGAGTAATGTTTGTTAATACTAAATTATAAGTGGCAAAAAAATACGTTCCCTTGAGTGCAATGCACCGATAATAAACCATGCCTACAGTAATTATCCATCAGTCTTGCGTTTTAATTTTCAGCAAGCTCTTCATCTAAAATCTTGTTAACTCATTCTTTTCGTTCATTCTTCGGGCTATAACTCGATGATTGACGTCGTCTCTACGGTGAGTGAAAAGAGCACAAAAGGCCCATCAAGAAGGCTGCCTTCCAGTTATGCTCTAATCATATTCATATAATTAGAAAATATTATATTGCACCCGGAAATTGGGTATTAAGATTCAGAGTTTGTAGACCGGACTGCAATTTCAACATGGCGTTTTAAATTATGTAAAATGATAATACTCATCGCGTTCCTGTAAAATAACTTACATTAAAATTTATAATTTTTTAAAATTTTTGTGTTCTGCGTAAGTACGTACAATAAAAAGGTTTAAATAAAACATTTTAACAATACAGCGTTGTTTGTTATTGGTTTCCTAACATAGATATTTCATTAATTTCCAGTCTGCAACAATTTTATATGGCTAGGCACAAAATGCATTCTTTCAAAAATGGTCATGAGGTTACTTACTTTACTTTCGCAAAAAGGTATCAATATAAATACGGCATTATTAAGAACTGCTCTTACCTTCTTAAGAAAGTGGGTCTGTCTATTTCGGCAAGAATTACCAGATATTCAAATGCATTTTGGACTTTCATAGAACTAACTATGGCATTTTCTACCATACCATACCATACCATATTTTTAATGTGCGTATCCGATTTCTCATATAAATTTTGAGCTAAAATGATGGATTTTTAATTCAAAAACGCATTTTTTCTTCAGTTTTAAATTCGGAAAATGTTCGTCTACCGTACGATTAATACCTGATAGATGGATACCCGTTTCACCTGTTCAACCTTTAACCTGCTTTAAAGCGGCCGTCCGTCAGTCAGACCAACTAATCAACTTTCAAATTTCTATACTATATTTTTCACGAATTAGTTACAAATAATGGTAGTTTTTTGCAAATCTATTATTGTTTACGTATAAAAACCGTATGACATATTAGAAAAAACTATAAACTAACTTAATAACCTTAATCTCAATAATATAATTATTCGATGTGTATTCCATTATTTTCAAAATACGACCGATGCCCCCTTTTCAGTCTCTCCAAGGAATCTGTTACAATATTTTGGCTCTGGTTAAGTCTATTAATTTCATTTATAATTTTTTGCTGAATATCCTCGAGACTTCTGTTCGGTCGTTGATAAACTACATTTTTTAAATGACCCCATAAAAATGTATCCATTGGCGTGATATCGGGGCTATTTGGTGGCCAATGAATTGTTCCGTTACGGCCAATCCACTGATTGTAATGCTCATTTAAGTATGTTACCACTTCTCGAACTGCATGAGGCGGAGCACCATCCTGCTGCCAAATGATGTTGTTGTAGACTTGCATTGGCAATCTTTCCAAGAAATACGATATCGTATTGAAGAAACTGGAGGTATCTTGGGCCTGTTGAGAGCGATAAAATAGTGGTCCAATGATTCGATTTTCTAACATCCTACACCAAACATTAAGTGAGCTCCTACCTTGAAACTTTATCATTTCATATCTATGAGGGTTAACTGCTGCCCAGTAGGATCTTGTATTTTTCCGATTGTATACCCCCGATATTGTAAATGACCCTTCGTCAGTCCATAGAATTTTATTATATAAATTATAATCTTCGTCTTGCTCTCTCATCGGCATTGAAGCAACAAATCGAAATCGAAGTTCTTTTTGATGTTGTGTTAAGTATTGAACGGGAAGGATGCAATATGGTGTTAGACCACATTTTTTTAAAGTTCTGTGAACTGTTCCATAGCTTACTCTCCGGAGTCCTGGACCATACCTTACTTCTAGTACCGCTTGCGGAATAGAACTCTTCGGATTTATAATAAAATATTGAACAATGGCTCGATTCCTTCTATTCTGTCTTTTCATCTTTCTTGGTTTATCTTTCAATGTCTTGCTTTCTTCAAATAGGGTCTTAATTCTGAGAATTGTATCTACTGAAATGTGTCTCTGGAAACTCTCAAAAAATGTTCTTTGTGTTTGTCGAGCATTCTCTCCACTTTTGTAATATAATTTTATTACACCTAATCGTTCTTCTAAAGAATATTTCATTATTTGTAACTAATTCGTGAAAAATATAGTATAGAAATTTGAAAGTTGATTATTTGGTCGGACTGACGGCCGCTTTAAAGCAGGTTAAAGGTTGAACAGGTGAAACGGGTATCCATCTATCAGGTATTAATCGTACGGTAGACGAACATTTTCCGAATTTAAAACTGAAGAAAAAAGGCGTTTTTGAATTAAAAATCCATCATTTTAGATCAAAATTTATATGAGAAATCGGATACGCACATTAAAAATATGGCATCCCATTTAAAAAAATATCAAAGTGACCCCTAGTACTTTTATTTGATGTTCAATTGTTTTTTGCTGAACATATCCGAATTCGCGGGAGAAAATTACATAAGATGGCTATTTCAGTTTTTTTTATATAAGTACAGGGAAAGTCAAAAAATTGCCTTGTCTAGTCCTCGTTGGATAACCCTGTAGTACCTACCAAATGTTAAACGATACGTAATTTCTTTTATTGTAAAATTAAGTCCTGCTCGTTGATAAATACATAAAAATTAGGTTAAAATCGGGGTCTTTTGACGGATTAAAATATAACGAGTTATTATAGCACACGGAATCGCGGATTAAGTATAACGACAAAATATCGTGGATAATAGCGCTCGAAAGACCAATGAAGAAAGTTGCCTTCCAATCATTACGGATCGTATTCATATAATTAGAAGATATTAAATTCCGTACAGAGTATTAATATTTCTTACTTGAGTATTCAGATTGTCGAGTGAATTTTTAGCATCCATTTGATAATTATGTAAATTTTTACTACCTCGTATGCAGGTTAAATAATTATAATATATATTGGAGGTATGATATTGAAGGAATTACTTATTGTGTTTTCACGATATTTTTGGGTCGAATAATGTAATTTTACTATGATCCATATTATTTAGCAGAGTTGGGTAGTGCAATCCAATCCAAGAATCGATTAATTTTCGAGAATACGAAGCCGGTAATCGAACCCTTTTTTTGAAAAATGAGTTATGATCTGGATCACATCATATAGATGATCCGCACAAAAATGGTTTAACAAACGAGCACTTTGAATTTTTGGCCATTGTGGAAGGCAATTCTTCAAAAAAGTACCTACATTTTAAAATTTAAACTTCTTTTTGTGCAACCGAGTGCGTAGTGCGTTAACTGCTAGTTCCTAAACTTTATTTTTTTTTTCGCATAAGTACTTCTAATCTTAGAATTTCAGAAATCTGTCTGTTTTTTTTTTCAATTAATTAATTTTAGGAGCGACATTTTGGTTGAAATTTGCGAAATAAAAAAAATATATACAAGAATATTTAAAGAAAAATTATACTATCGGATCTAGAATAAGTATCTTGTATGTTGTTAACAAATATTTTATATTATTGTTTATGAAATTTAATTTAAATGTCGTTGCCGATCGGATTAATATTTTAATACTACTCCAAAATGGGCGTAGAGAATGGGCAAGTTCGACATGCTCAACTTTGATAGGGTGAAATAATACCGCATTTTTTTGCTTTTGCTTTTTGTTTCATTGATTTAAACATAGAATTATCATTAACTATCTTCCGTTTAACCACAGACTTTTTTAACTTGCTGCTGTTCATATTTTTGTACGGACTGCTGGCCAGTTCTTCGGCGCTTTCCTGTTTTGGGCCTTTTGATTTACAATGTTAAAACTTTAGTTTTGGCAAAGGAGAAAGATCAGTTACTTTAAAAAGAGATGGCGAAGGTGAAATGGCATTTTTTGTTGAGGTTTTAACCTGCAATATCTTTTATATATAAATTTATTACAGAGGATCCAGCTCCAGCTCCAGCTGCATCTTGAACCAAAACTAACCCAAACCTTTCGTTGACCAGGGTTTATGTTGCTTAATTTTGTTGATAGGCTTAAGAGGAAAGGATTTGAACGCCAGAGTAGATAAAGTTTTTATAAATCTAGAAAATTCGGTATTGAGATCATCATCAGTTGTTAGACATAGGTGCTTGAAATTTAGAAAATTTTTGTCCGAAAAGATACGGCATAATTTGCCTGAAGCAATTTTGCATTTGGATTTTACCGAACATTTTGTTAATACTGCCTCATGATCAGAGAAACCCGAGTTAAAGACAGCCAACGAATTCTGGATCAAAAGATGACACGACATAGTCTATAGTACTAGAACTAGTTTTAATTATTCTAGTTGGGGAGTTAATATGTATGATTATACCAAAAAAGTCGAAAATGGACCGAAGAGATTCTTGAGCAGCACACACACTGGAAAAATCAACATTAAGGTCGCCACACAAAATTAATTTGCTTTTTAAAGGCAGGGACTCAAGCTCAGTCATCTTTGACTGAATATATGCATGTCACCGTCAGGTGTTCTGTGAATACAAACAAGATAGAGAGGTCATAAGCATTATGATGGACGATGGAAAATTGAAATACTTTCTCAGACAATAAATTATCGAACTTAGTCACTGCCGAAAAGTCGTTGTTGTAGACATTCTAATAGTATCTTCCTGAGATAAATTACTTCTATTTAATCTACTTACTGTAGTACAATTTTTGACAAACACAGGCTCATCAACATTCAACCAATGTTCAGTTATGGCAGTGATTTCTGGAAAATTAAGCTCTTCTAATAAAATACATAATTCGTCTGTTTGGTGTCTTAAGGACTGAATATTAATAAGGCGGCGTTTACATTGGTATAGTAAATGGGTTAGTTACTTTCACTAGTAACTTGCAAAACAGCAACTAACCCAATGCGAACAGATCAGATAAGTACTTGTACAGACACTGGTACAAGTAGTGAGAACAGGAAAGTAAATAGCTAGCCCATCTATTTACATGCCTACTAGCCTTCCTCTCCCACCGCAATTCGCACTGGCTAGCCGATAAATGTATCAACTAGCCCTGTGTAGACGCGGCTGGACAAGGTTAGTAGAGTATGAAGAGCGGATCAGTGGTGTTGTTGCCAGATTTTGATTTTTTAAAATTATTTGGGATAGTGTCATTAAAAGTCAATAATGAAGTGGTCCAAAAGGGAACACTATGAAATGTGTGGAACTTTATCGTGAATACGAGGGTCTTTAGGATGTAAATACTGTGGAATAATCAGATGAGAATGGCAAAAAAAGTAGTTCGGCACCTCCTGGCTACTAATCACCATTGGCATCTCCTGGCTATCAGCCACCGTTGGCATCTCCTGGCTACCAACCATCGTTGGTATCTCCTAGCTATCAACCAACGTTGACATCTCTTGGCTATCCCAAGGTTACCGCGCGGTTACCTCCTGGGCATCGGTAACCTTCGCCATCTCCTGCCGAGCAGCCACCATTGTTATCCCCTATCGACCAAGTACCGTCATCATCCCCTAAGCAGCAGCTACACATACCACCTCATGCCTTTGGAACTCGAAAAAGATGTTGGAGGGCTTTGTGGCTATTCCTTGTTGCTAAAAAGTTGAGCTGAGTTCTAGTTTAATTCGTGCCGGTTAAGCACCTCCCAAAAGTGTGTCATTCCTTAGAATTTTAGGCAAAACCAAAGCGAGCAACTTTTCATATTTATTGAGTACCAATCTAAAGCATAATCTATATCTTTCAGGATGCACGAAGTTCTTTTAAAAGAAGAGCAGATGCTCTTCTGGTATTCTTCTTTCAATTTATTTCCGAACCCATACCGTTCTTGGACGACTATTTTCTTCCCCAATTAAATTATTAATTTCTTCAATAAAAATTTCCGATATTTCCAACAAAACCATTTTAACTCAATTTTTATTTTATATTTTTGATTTTAACAAAGCACGACTATGCGAATATTTCATCTTTACGCGTTCAGTACACGTTGGAAACTGGCAAGCAAATATCCACTCTTTAATGTAGACATCTACTAGCTTTTCAGGTGGGAAAGTGAACTATCATGGGTAGCTGCTTGTATAAGTAACTGGTACAAGTAACTATACCAATGTAAACGCGCCTTAAGAAAAACACTAAGCTTTCCATCATCTAATTTTTCAGAGGGTGCTTGATCCGCTGTTCGCGTCAATCCGTCAATCTACCTAAAAATTGTAAGCATTTTTTTTGGGCGTGTATATTTTTGAAAAAGGGGTCACTTTGAGTCGTTCTAAAATCGAAAAAGTCCCTAGGATCGAAAAACAAGGACGTTAGTTCGATAGGAAATTTCTAGGAAAAAACTTTCCAAATGCTTCTTTGTATTTTCCGAAAATGTAGGAAAAATGGATTTTTCAGAAAAATGGAAATACACCGATCAAAAAAAATTAAGCTTTTTTTTCTTGAAAACCAATTTTTTTTAAGAAAGTTGATTTTTTGACAGGAATCTACGCCAAAAACTGTATAAGGCGAAGATGGAAGATGATGTTTTTTATATAGGGTAAGATAGTTGAATTTAAGCTGTTCGCCTTTTTTTTTTGACACGACACGTCACCATTTACTAATCTGGAGCTTCTAAACTATGGCACATTAAGGAGGGAGGATATGAGTAGAACATACGAAAAAATGTCATCGATTTGATTGAAAATGCGGAATTAGTGCGTTTTTTGATTTTCAGTTTAAAATTCTACTATGAGCGTACAGACCAGTTAGCGCATAGCTATTTTCAATAAATCAATCTCAGATTCCTAAACCTCGTAATATCTGCTATAAAAAAAGTCTGTAAGAATTTTCCGAGATTGGGAAATATGAGGAAATTGAGGTTAAATTAAAACATGCAGAAAACCACAAAAAAAATCCAATGGTTTCATTATTTCGGCAATTGAGTCTGAATAGATAGGGTTGGTGTTTAGACTTCGGTCTATTTTTCTTTTATGCTCTGGCGCCCTCTAGCGTTTAAAAATTAATAAGCATGAGAGGCGCTTCTATTATCATAAGGTTTATGTGGTAGTCTATATCAATGAGTATCTCGCGACAGTAATTGTTTTGGCTGCCATCAAGGTAAAAGCGTCACCAGCGCCATCTATAGTGTAGGTGGCGTCGACTCGAGCGATTCCATTCGATGTCTTCTCGATGTAATCAATTTTCAGCATGAGCCATCGTGGTTTAGAGGTTTAGATGGTTAGGTCTCAATTCAGCGACTATCGGCGGCGGCCCGGGTTCAAACTCCGTTGCTTTTTTTTACGGTTAAGTTTCTAAACAGTTTTTTTCTTGATTTTGGGTATGTCTTGGGTTACGTTTCGGTTAGCTCCTGGTTAGTTTCCTTTTCTTGAGTCTTGAGCCATGCGAAAAGTAAAATATTACTTATTGTAATATATATACAGCAGCTTGAATGTGTTTCCGCGAATATATTCACAAAGAATCCCTCTTCTTTGAATGAATTTGACGTCTGTATCCGCATTATTTGTAACATTCGACCTTGACAGCAGCCAAAACAATTACTGTCGCGAGACACTAGTTATATCATAACCTGTAACTTGTCACTTGTCACTTATTTCCGAGCAATTAGCAATGTAGTGTCCGTTGGCGGCATCCGATGAGATGTATCATCATGTACCGCAATGTCAGTTCACACGATTCTAGAATAGCAATTACTATTTGTATAAAGACAGTGTGTTCTGTTAAGTAGAAAAATATAAGAGCTTATTAGAAGTCTTGTATCAGTTACAAAAAACAACCAGGGAATGGAAATGCCCATCATCCCACAGTTGGTTTTGATGCATTAAGGGAAATTTTAAGAAATATATCTTCCAATATCTTGACATGATATATAGGTTAAAGCATGTAGATTTATACATTTAATTGCCTAAAAGCTCATTGAAAACGGTTTAATTCTGAAAAAATGACTCAGGATCGAAAAATGTGAACATTTTTGGGTGATTAGAGGCAATTTCTGGTAGATTTAATGGCAAATTTTGAGGTAAAATTTAACTTTTAGCATTTATTTGCCCGAAATTTCATTTAAAACAATTTAAAGATGAGAAAATGGACAAGGATCGGAAAATGTGGAAATTTTTCAAGCGATCTTAATTTCTGCCGATTTTATGGGAGATTTCGAAGTAAAAGTTTACTCTAAACATGGAAATTGTAACAACCAGTTTGATATAGGACTCAATAAATACTTGTATTTCATAAATTAATTGCGGATTCTTGGAGTTTTCACTTCGGTCGTGTGGCCTTATGCAAACATTATTTGTCAATTAAATTTATTTATTTACTCATCCACAGTATCAAAAAAACTAGCCAATTACAGATGCCATCGTAACTGAAAATGAGACCGTATCCACTACTATATTCCTAAATGCCTATGTCATGCAGATGCATATAAACAAGTATTCCCCACCACGTGATCGCTCATCTTTTCGAAGATTCAGATTTTTGTCTCGATTCTTTTGGTGAGGATTCATACCCAGCTTTGATATTTAGTAACAGATTAAACGATGGGCTCAGCTAAATTCGGTAATGTGGAAAAAGTACTGATTCCATTTGCAGTTGTTTGGTAACTTGCATTTCTATTATTTGACTCTGCTCTGCGGTATGCCCTGTAGTTTCCAAAAGCTGCCGATTATATTCCGTGGATCAAGGGTCTTGCTTATATGGATAGTTGCTTAAGATCTAGCTTCGATAAAGATTCCAAGTTTTCATATGGAAATACCTTGATTTCGTAAAACCGTAACGATCTTACATGCCATGTAGAGATTCAGGCAAATATTGTTACAGAATTTAAGCATTCGCTCAAAGCACAGGCTTTTTTTGGCAAAACATACCTCATTCTTATTTACAATACAAGGTGGTACAAAACTTTTTTTTTTGTTTGTTTATCTAATCGATAAAATATTCTGTTAAAGTTAATAACTGTTATTAAAAGTTTAAAATAATAGGCCAAATGGCATAAATCTAGCTCTGGCAGTTAGTTACTATTGACAACTTGATTTATTAGCAAAATATTAATATACATACCTACATGCTCCGTCGCATTGGATAGTTTTATTATTATTTCGTTTTTAAATATGTAATATCTTTAACGATCTGATTATGTTATTAAGTTATACCTTCTTTGAAAGTAATAAAACGCATACCAAGCATATAATTAGCGTCACTTAGGATCAACGCCATATTAAACTCTTCAGTGAGACCTCTTTGTTAATAATCATCAAATCTGAATTTATGGGCTATAATTAGATGGTTGGTTAGGTTATTAGTTAAGCTCTGGATAAAATATAGGCATTTTTTAGAATTAAAACTTCTAAAAGTGGCGTAGAAAAATAAATGTATAAGTAAAATATGACGCAGATAAATAAATTAAACAAATAACGTGCAATTAATCGACATAAAAAACTAATTAAATCAGGTCTCAAATCAGATCCTCGATTATTAAGACAAATCCGAGTACACGTAGTTTGTTGTGGACGAAGATACAAGACCTTAATTTGTGTCGCTGCTATTTGATAAATATTTAATACCTATGGCTATGATATGATTTAATAGAGACCTAGCTGTACCATTAATTGTTGAAATTATTTTTGATAGATAATACTACAGTTTTCATATTATCATTAAAGTTTACAAAATAAAATGTAATTTAATTTAAAAAATTGCTCCTGAGTGAACTTCACAACATGGTAGACAATATAAACGTGCATCTGATTCCTACTACTATTTTGTGAAAGTATTTCCGCAATCCCTATAAATTAAACTCAATATGTTAGACGAAATAATACGTGCATCTGATTCTTATTACTATTTTTGTGCTTTTAGGTTTCTCCCAGGCATTTGGTATTGCCAACCATGAATTTGTTGTTTCTAAATTGAAATATTATTGTTTTTACCAGACTTTTATCAGCTTATTAAATATTCCTTATTAAATCGTCACCAGAAAGTATTTTCTAGGAATATGTTTGCTGCATAGTTGCAAGTATTGTCTGGAGTTCCACAGGGTTCAATTTAAGATAATCTGCAATATCTATTAATTTAAATCCAACATGGTAGACAAAATAATACGTGCCTCTGATTCTTATAACTATTTTTGTTCCGTTAGATTTCTCTAACGCACTTGATATTGCCAATTATGAATTTGTTGTCTCAAAATTGAAATATTATTGTTTTTACGCTGTCAGTTTATTGAATCTTCTCTATCAAATGATCATCAGAAAATATTTTCTGAGAATACGTTTTCTGAAACTATTCAAGTTGCAAGTATTGTTTGGAGTTCCACATGATTCAATTTAAGATATTCTGCAATCCCTTTTAAATTAAATTTAATATGGTGGACGAAATAATCCGTGCATCTGATTCTTGTAACTATGTTTGTGCTTTTAGATTTATCCAAGGCATTTGATATTACCAACTAGGAAGTTTTCTTGCTTGGATGATGTCATCGATGGCTTGTTGAGTGGAGCGAGGATGATTTTTTCGATTCGAAATATTTCCAAGTTTTCGGGATGTTAAAAGCGTCGTCTCGCTTATTGAGCTGTCCGTTTTTTATTTTATTTTTAGGACTTCTCTGATTATGTGAATTTTTGCAGTGGTCCACTTGTCTGGCGTTGTTGAATTAACAGTGTTCTATTGATAAGTAGTGTTGGTAGAGCGCCGCTGTATAGTCGGTTTGGTTCTAAGGCTGTTCATGTGCTCCTGGATTCTGGTCAAAATTCGTCTGTTTGTCTGCCCTATTTATGACGTTTGGCAGTCCTGCAAGGAATGCTGTACACTCTTTGATTATTTTTTCCTTTGGGTTTCCGAGCACTTCGGCTAAGGTTCTCTGTGGTTTGATAATTCATGTGATCTATTGTTTCCTCAGGATTCTGCTAACTCTCTTTGCAACTCCCTTTATGGGTTGTGTGGCTTTTTTCATAGTAATTTCTTCATTGTATTCTGGTTTTTTTCTTGCTCGATTTTATTGATTAATTGCTTTCCTAACCTTGTTTGTAAGGTAGCCATTTTGTTTAAGGACGTTCTTTGCTTATTTATTTCTCTTTGCCTTTGGGTGGTTTTAGTGAGACGAATACTGGATTTGCGATGGGTGATGGTGGGATTCGGCATTGTTAGTTGGTATGGGTGGGTTTTCTATAAAGGGTGTAATCTAGGATATTGTCAGGCATTTTGGTGACGAGGAGGCCCAAGCAGGGTAGCTTTCAGTGGGAGGAAATTTTTCTCTATAATATGAGGCTATATGATGAAGATGTCATCAACGTAACGTTTTCATAGCGTAGGTGTTGGGGCTGCCTTTATTAACGGATATTTTTTCAGATACGTGACGAAGAGGTTAATCTAAGTTAATCTAGCTATTCAAAACAGATATTTTCCAGACAGTGTTCCAATAATTCGATAACATATGCTGAAAAATAATCGTACATGGCTTTCTTGTCTAGGGTTTCGTCGATCGCTGTGCTGGGTTAACATGGTCGATATCTATATTTGCAAGAATATCGTTTAACTATCTGGATGTTTTCGAGTATTCTCCTAGGAGAGTTTGGCTAACTCTATTTAGAATTTTATTCGCTTCTCTCGTGTTTAACCTTGTGCATGTTGGATGAAGGCGATAGTCGTCATCTTATCAGATGATGTCGCTGGCCCTTGTTAAAATATTTGGACCTCAGCTTTTCAAACTTTCTGTGACCTTTCCCCTAGAGATCTAACATATGTATTTATTTTATGGCACTCAGAACTATGTTCAATTAACTGGACTTCATTTAAAATGGAAGTGTTATAATCGAGGCAAGGTCGAGCCATATCATTAACAGGCTGCGGTGCATTCCTTCGTTATAATGCTATAATTTTACCATCTGGTTTAAAAAGCGCGGATTATTACAGGCAAAGCAATTAATTCGGTTTCTCTTAAAAATCCCTTATAATATATATCGATTTTTCAATTTCAACTTTGAGGTCGACTTACTCAAAAACAGTTCATAGCATTCTGTTGGGGAAACATCCCAAAACGTGTATAACTTTCGTTTTTCACCGTATAGTTTGGTGATAACACTCTGTATGTATGTAGTATGAATGAACCCTAATTAAACTCAAAATAGATTTATTTCACCCCGGGTACAGCCCCATTTGTACATTTAAAGCAGCATATTTCAGTTCTTCAGTACGACCCCTTAGTCCGAACCTGGTTTTGTCGGTTAGTATATAGAGTCCGTCATATGCTATGATTCGAATAAAGCGAAATTACATAGCAACTTTCACCCGTAAAGGAAATCGTTCTTAATCGTTTTCAATTTAACATATCTTTGTCTCCGTTAGTATTGTGCAAACAATAATGTGTCAAACAAAGAGAGAATACAGTTTGCCTTTGCGCCACCCCCACTCTTGATTTGGTTTTGGCGCCAAAGCGCCAGCTAGAAGCTAGAAGAAGAAATTAATCTTACTAGTGCGTAGCAAACACTCAACTTCCTAGGATCTGTCTCGTCACAGCTCTCCTAGATTTTCGCGTCGAAAAACATCTAGCCCTGTCCTGGCCCTGTTTAAGGCAACTAATTAGTGTTTCGCTCATTTTGTTAGTTATTTTTGTGTACTAAATCGGTCCAGTCACCGCTCTCTAGCCTCCAAAAGTGCAGTCTCAACGTTCACTTAAGCAAGAGCGGAAGTTCTCGTTCTCGTCTTCGCGCCAAAAGGTCACAACCTTTTAGGCCATTTTTCTCCTTTTGTATGCACAGATATTAGAGAATATCTAGTGCACCTCAGTTATCTTTGTCCAAGATTGGACAAAGACCTCTTTTGGCCCAATTCCTCAAAGCAAGAAACGACGCGACGTAGCGTCTCTTTTCCCTTGTAGTTGAAGAAAATCAGTAAAATGGCGCCTGCAAACTGGCAGTAAAGGCAAGCCATTCCAATCCCAGCAAAGCAGATACATGAATCCAATGTGTGAAGTCTAAAAGGCTAACCCTGAGTACGATAATAGTGGAGAAACGAGAAAACCAAGGTATTTGTAAAGTGAAAGGAAGTTGAAATTTTAAAGACAAAAGTTTCATTTTAAATTAACAAATCAAGACTTTTTAGTAGATATTTGAATTAAGCACCCTTTTGTATATAGTATTTAATGTGTGAAAGATTGAATGCATCAAGTAGTGTAGACATTGTATAAATTATGTGTATATTTTCTTGTATTTAATGCAAGTTACAACTGCATTATTAAAGTAATCAGTTAACCTACCTACTGAGTTTCAATTTACAAAGTATGTCTAAAACCCCCATCACCCTATTTTAATACAGTCCACTACTTTAATTGCTTGTAGTTAATTATACTGTTAATTGCTACCCTCACATTTGTGGTCAAGATAAGTTAAGAAAATTAATTTGTTTGTATCGACCACATTGAGTTGAAGCATTGGTAATTTTTGATTTAAACTATCCCATACTAAAATTTCATTGAATTGCACCGAAACCTTATCCATCTTTTTGTGCGGTGTCCACGAAATAAGTGTATTTTTGTCTGATCCAATGTCTGTTTTGCTTCTTTCATTTAAAACTTGTGCAGTACAATATATTGGCCATGCACGGCTTCTTTTTATTGCCCAAATCAATAAAAATAAATTTTACTTATAGAAACCTAAATATTGGTATAAATATTAATCGCATGAAGTGAATTTCAAAATACAGACGAAATACTGACAGTATCAAGTATTGTCACTTGTCAGTAATTCTGATCGTGTGAGGATTGTCCAATAATCTGTCACAATAGTTTACATAAGCCGGGAAGGAAAATCCAAGTCACGTGCCTGTCAAAATGTTAGAGCAAATCGAGGAAAAAGATGACAAAAACGAACGCGGCATTTATGATTAACCATCAAAAAGCGACTTGCAGCATTACCTCCTACAGAAAGCCCTACTGGCTAATATTAAAATTGCCGTGACGTCATAACATCTAGACAAATGCTTTTGCCATAAGAATACCATTGAATGGGAAGACAGTAAAAGTATTGGTTATTTTATCGCTCGTGCTTCTATATTGAACGTTGATGTCACATTGTCGACTGAAATTCCGAGCCCCAACTCGTCGTATTCGATGTATTGTGTATCAAACGATTAGTTTGAGAACTTGCCAATAAAGGCTATGGTAATTAGTGTAATTTTCTTGCATTTTTCTGAAATCGGAACCATTTATGTGCTTTTAAGTGCGTGAAACTTGTACCTAATATTTCGTTGTATATTTAGGTATACAATTTATATTTTAGGCGTATTTTTAAATACGTATCATCATATATTTCGAAATTAAAGACCTGTTGATTTTATGCAATACCTTAATGTGTGCCGCTCGGCCAGCTTGTTTACAGCCAATACCCACTTGATGTTACAGGAAAGTTTTATAAGTTTTTGTTCGTGTTTAATTGTATGCTTCTCTCGGTTTCGGCTAGTTTTTTGGTAAGTGATACTTAGTATAATTATGCCTCAAAAAGGTACAGCCTAATTTTTAGGTGTATTTTTTTAGAGAAAGGACAATAACAAACCACTTAAGAAATCTAAATCCTGGTACAGAGGATCTTGCTTTTCCATTTCTGGCATCAAAAAATTGTTTTATTTCTGCATTACATTTAAATGCACGGGGTCTGAATAATAAGATCCTGCCACTGACTATATATGACCTATTGAAGTTCTTATCGGTGAACGAATGCTAAGAACTTGAACAAAAATCATTTCGAAAAAAGAATTAAGTATTGTTTTAGTGTCTAGGTACTGCTGGATCATGCATGGGTTTTGTTGGTTGATTTTACTGTTTTTTTTTCTGCCTGAGCCCATAACCAAGTAGAATTAAAAGTGAATTTTAAGCTCAGTACTTTTTTGCTTGTCTGTAATGCATTTAAGTATACATTTGTTTTGCTTTATTTTACTATATTTTCCTTCAATTATTGATTTGTCTAATTGTAGCCTATCATATGTATTATTATATCTAAAATATATTGCAACATTAGATGATCCATATTATATTATATAATATCCAACATTACAATGAACCATTTTATATTACCGTTTATAACATTAGAACATATTTCAATACATTTTCAGATCATCTTCTAAACTATAAAAATGGGTTTAAAATTCATGTTTTCGGTTTTCCAAAGGACAAAGGACGTAAGTTTAAGCTTTAAGTCTGCTTGAAATTACTAAATACTGTTTTAATGATCTTGATATGAATTATGTTCTCTTATGGTCATAGTTTCAGCAGCCTATATTATATTTAAAAAACGGGTTAAGAAGTTCAAAGATACATTTTTGGATATTTACAATAAAAAGTCTTTTCTTTGTAAGCTGTTGTTAGACTATCTAAATTAAAACAGCTTTTTGACTCCATTTGAAAATTGTAAACATCACCTAATGATTGATATTTCAAACATTTTTCTTAGCAACATTTCAAATACACTGCTTATTAATTATTATTCTAAACGTAACCTTTCGAGTAAAAAAAAGGAAACTGAAAACTTTTAATAAATAAATATTAGATCAGAATAATAGACCAAATCTAACCCAATCTAATCCAAAATATAAAATCTGGAACCTGTATAAAGCTTATTCATGTTTAGATTTACTTTATTGTCTGTCACTCAGAACATCAAAGTTTAAAGTCAATTTACCAAAACTTCAATGAGGGTTATTGGAAAATGCATCCTCTTGTAATACTAATATCAGAATGAATAAATGAGATCAGCGCAGGTGCGTCAGTAATACTGAAACTAATTATTTCGAAAACATCTAATCCTAAATCGTGTATCATTGAGGATCTATAAATAAAATGTAAATAAATAAAAGACGTCAGCATATTTAAAATTCTATCGTCTGAGAGCAAGAACTGTTTAAAAACAGGACCCATAAATCAGTTTTCTCCAGTTTATTTAGATACTAGGAAACTTATTAATGTTATTTTGACGTGCGCTAACCGTCTATGACTTATTACCACTTACTTATTAGATTTATGTTTGCTTCACTTTTGTTTTGATGACTTTTTGTTTTGTTACAACCATGTTTTTTTTTTTTCTAAATATTTTTCTATTCTCAATGAAATTTGCAGTAAATTATCGAGGTGTACTTCCAGACCCAGACATTTCGGAGTTTTTTAAATTTTATTCACACATTCGGTGAAATATCTGTAAAATCTTAAAATCTGATACGGGGTGACAAATCGTTTTTATTGCATTTTTGTATATGGCAAGAAAGTAAAATTTGATGCACAGCTAGTCTCATGACGCTTTCCTAACTTCCTTCAGGTAATTTTTCAGGACTTATCTTGGAGGAGCGTCTTCAATTGCAATGGCTATTACATCATAATATATCTCTTTGACTGAATTTGTTGTTTTATGTTCTCCTCGACTGCATTTACAGTATTTCATCCATTTGCTGTTTCCTATATTGCCTCATTACTTAATTAGTTTTCCTTACAGTTCTCTTTTTCCTATCAGTTTGTTTCTAATTGACTGTTCCTTCTTTATTTTTATCTTTTGCCGGTAGACACGATATGTGCATGATTATGTAAGTACTTATTACATTATTTTATCTTTTGACGGCCAACTGCATTATTAAAAGTTTTCTTTATGTAAAAAATGGGGCTCAAACGAGCGTCGATTGCCTTTTCAAAAAGTTATAAGAGTCCCTTCCTTCTCTCAGGTTAGTTCAACCCCCTGTTATAATTAACGGCTGGCGGATTTAAGTGAAGCCGACTGCCTGAAAATATCTCATTAACCCGGGGCTATTGCATCTTGTCTCGGAACAGACAGCCCGCACCAATTAATTTAATCCAAATTAAATAGTATTGCTGAAATGCTAGCAAGTCATACATAATTTATACGCAGAACTTTCCAAAGATACAAGTGAGAAGGAGATCTCTCATGGAATTTGATCTGAAGTGAAGACATTATACGCCGCATGGACCGGATTGTGGGACACAGTCAACAATGTAGGAATCTATGAAGTAAATGAACATTACATCTAGGGCAGGCATTATCGACATCCGCCGCTATATTATATATTGATCAAAAAGTGGTACCTCTGCGTGAAGTTTCACATGCTAATTATTCTCTGATCTGCTATCAAGGTTGCAAATACTATCTGCAGAATGCATTATAGAGTTGTAATGTTACAAAATCCTGTAGAGCGATTTCTTCCCTTTTACTGGTCGATTCGTGTTGTCAATACTCTCGTTGCCTTACTTCCGAGTGCAACCCACCAGTACCGATGAATAAATCCGAGTTGCACGAAGCGACGACTCCGCTTGGAGCGCTCTCTTGAAGGATATCGTATGTGTTCATTTTTGGGAATTGACGAGTCCCTTCTCGTCTGGACACTCAAGGCGTTCAGACAGCAGAAACCACCAGTTTTGGTATTTAAAATTATCGTCGCTATTTTTAACCATCAGGTCTAAATACCGCCTGATTGTGTCGTGAGATTAACTAACAAATGTGCTTACTTCACTGGTTAACTTTAATTAATTTAGAATAATTTTAACTTAGTAAAATAGTTCCTATGTATGGGGTTTCGTGATTGACTGCGTTTAGTCAGAACTTTAAGAATTCAGCATTTAGTTAGAACTATTTCCAGATAGGAACTGGGCAATATTAATATTATAAGACCTAAATAAAGACTAAATAATCTGATAAGTCAGATGATATATGTTTTAGACAATCTTCTCATTAGTTTGTGATAATTAATTGTTTAAATGCAGTTGCATCTGTGGAAGTTCTTCATATTTAAATAAATAATTTAATTGGGATCTTGATGTTTTTTTTTTTTGGAAAGCTATAGTCAAGACAGTATTTAGTTCTTATACCTTATCATCTTTACTACCCTAATTTCAATTATCAAGAATCTTTGATATATTCCTAGTAAAAAAATTAGTGGCGCCTTCACCTAACTAACAAGCCATAGACCTACGCCTTTCAATATTGTTGAATCCGCTGAGTAAACCTGGCACATGGACCGTTTGTTAAGCAATTAACAGATCGTGTTACTGAGGCTCTCGGACTCGGGCCTGAGGAGCCTAAGTACATTTACAGACGACAGAGTAGAGCTAGAAGATTGTGGAAGAGTGTCATGCAGATTCAGATGACGTAATAGTAATTGAAGATGAAGACGATCCTCCAAGATAAGGACAGTTAAAGAAGTTAGAGAAGCGTCATGAGACTAGTTATATTACCGAAATTAATTGTCTTATCATATAGAATAAACGATTCATACGAGTGACAAAAATACATATTTTCTTCTAAGTATTTTCAGAACCCATGTTGAGGGAAATAATTTTGTTGTTATTTCGGATTCAGCTATAGCCCCAACAATTAAAGCAAAAAGAAAAATACGCTCAGTCTGATCACAGTTATCCTCGTTACCGCTTAAAATACTATTATATTGGACACTGCTCTCTTTTCATTGGTGCTGCCAATCTTGCTCCCCCGATATTCCACCTTGTATACCTTTCTTCTCCTCATTGTTCGCATGTTATCGAGTCGCAAGTGCCTTTCGGCAGCGGCCATGTTCGACCACTGAACACAAAAACCCTCTGGATATACAGGAGGTATCACAAACTAGATTTATTGGTTCGGCATACAAGCCATATTCTTTTATGTTTTTGATCCCTATTAAATTCCATTTAAGCAACACAGGAAAATGTTTAAGTAAGAGGAATTCCTTTGAAAAGTTGCTCTTTATTTTTCGAATGCAATATCCACAATTTATAGTAGAAAATAGGAAGGTCATCGATTATTTCATGTTTTGTTGTGTAGAATTTCTGAATTTATACTCGTTTATGATAAAGGGCAGCATTTGCAAATACAATAAATATGATATACCTAAGACCTGTATTGAAATAAACTGTGGTTGAGCTAGAGTTACCGTAATAGTAAATATAATTTATGTCTATTACAAACAGGAGCGGACCCAACAGGGAAAGGCCTTATGGTCCCCAGAAGTGATTATATAGAGTAACACCTTACAGAATCTATGCGAGCAACTGCATTCCATTCTTGAATAAAGTCCTAATCCCTTCCAGAACAAGCCACCCTTTTATATAGTATCTTAATTTTCTAATCAAAATATCATGATCGACGACCTCAAAGGCCCGGCGAAAGTCCCGAAAAACCGCCGCTACCTGCTTAGCAACCCTGATCTATCGAATTATTTGACATAGTTTGTAACACGATTAGTTAATTGCTTAACAACCGGCCTATATGCCTGATTCTCTCAAATATTAACACCGATATTTATAGGTGTGGATCGAAGAGTAGACAGTTAGGTGAAGGCGCCCCTAAAGTTTATAATAAGAATATATCAATGATTTTTAAGCATTGAAATTAAAGTAGTAAAATTTAGTAAAATACCCTATCCAAGAATGTTGAGAAACCTAAAAGCAAATTACATAAACTCAACTTGACCTTGACTTCAGTATACCAAAAACATCAAAGATCTTAATTAAACTATTTATTTAAATATTAAATATTCTCATACAAACCGAGTACACTTGAAAATTAGTTAGGTCTCAAACCCAATTGAGATTATGGTATTGTACTTAAAATAAAAATTTGGTGTGTGTGCTTAAGACCGCACGACAGAAGTGAAAACTTCAATAGGCGGGGTCATCGTTTGTCAGAATTTCGATCCGAGCCTTCGTTGCAGAGATACGGACGAAAAACGGTTTTCCCCCTACAATTCCCCCTTAAATTAGAGCCCCGGTCCACACCGTATGGCCTAAGGTGGCCCTCCATGGGGCGCACCTTCCATAAAAATTTCGACCCCGCACCTCTTCCCGTTCTTCAGAAATTAATTATTTAAGTTTTTCCTTCTCCCCCCTTTCATGGCCAAACGGGGGGAGGTACGGGGTCCCGTTTTCGTCCAGGATCTTCCTTTTACCCGGGCTACATCCCCTGAAAATGTCAGCTCTCTACCTATACGGGAACATGCCAGTAGAAGGAGCGTTACGTTACATATCCGAGCATGACGCGTGATGCGTGACGACTCAGTCTCATGCAACCCCCGCAAAAAAAAATCGCAAACGCGCCTAAAGAAATTTTCACTTCAATAATAAAATTATTTAAAATAAGTATCACCAGAATTAAAATATCACCAACCCCTAATCTTAAGTTCTAAATCATTAATACTGCCTTATTCCTTTTTTTAATATTCTTAACCAAAGTCTGATTTCTTAAAGTTCTGACTATGACAGAACGCTTTAAATAAATCACCCCTGAAATAGAAAAATAAATTATAAATTAATCCCATGGCAGTAATATTATCAGTGGACAAATAAACAGTTAAAAAATATATTAAATCATATTAAATTGACCTGTGAAGAAAATATATAATCAATGAAGACATACAGGGGAAATCGAAATGAGCTCAATTCGCAACCACCAATCTACCAGTGCAAAAGAATAAACCATACTTCTGGGTTTGGTAGCGTTTACAACGCTACAACTTATAGTCGATTTAATGGCCGATTCACAGGGACGTCGATTTCGAACACCTGATTGGTTATCAAAAGACAAATCATTGAGACCAAATATTCATATAATGGTTTATAAACAATCAACTCTAGTACCTCCTCAATACTATAGTATTTATTGGCTTAACAACCTTAGGAACGGGAACAATAGTACTGATTTTATGGTCATGAGGGAATTGGTCACTCTCGAACGAAGTGTACCCAATCACATTGAACATGCTTTTGACAACCTGTATTACGGTAATTTTAAAAAATTCCGTAACATCAGTTTGTTCTGAGTTCGCTTGTATTTGTTTTTGGTTTGAAA
Source organism: Pissodes strobi (assembly GCA_016904865.1). NCBI lineage: Eukaryota > Metazoa > Arthropoda > Insecta > Coleoptera > Curculionidae > Pissodes > Pissodes strobi. Next base: position 88,357 of record MU183000.1, on the reverse strand, counting down.
TAATAACTTTTCATCTTCAACCTATTTTGAATTACTGTCTGAACCGACCTGGTAGCAACAGTGTGGAAAATTCCGCATTAAATAGTACGAAAATATTAATAAATACTAAATTCTGATGTTGCCCATCAAGTTCATTTAAAACTAATTTTTGCCTTTTAAATATATCAGTCGATAATTATCTAGTTAATATAAAATGAAAATTAATATTATGGGTTGAATCTACATAAATATAGCAGTAGAATATATTATTTAAAATTGTTAAAACATTTCAAATATTCAGTTCCTATTTTATGCTTAAAGATCGGTCGCTTCGTACGGTGGAAATAGATGAAACATTTGAGACGACTACGCGTCCGTGCAATTTTTTTTGAGATGTGGTTCTGATGGAAAGGAAGGACATGAATTTTGAATCTATCTTGTACCGGCGACCAGTGAGAGAGGTTGAGAGAAGGTAGGCTTGACATTTTCTTTATTTTTAGCGTTATCTGATTTTTGTTTCAAGTTTTCTATATCAAAAAGTCTGTAGGCAGAATATCTTTGATATCTGCCTACTATCGTTTCACATACCACGTTGTCTTTTGCCGTGTGTATGTTAAATAAGCTCGTGAATATCTGATATCTGTCTACTATCGTTTCACATACCACGTTGTCTTTTGCCGTGAATATGTTTTTGTCTGTAGGGCATATGTGGGATAGTGGTTTTTTGGAGCTTAAGGCTCTTGGATAAGAGGAAAAAAAGGACTTGATCCTACAAAAGCAGGGTTATTGAATTTCGGATTTAGTTTAGCAACCCAACTAAAGAATCGATCAAAGTGGCCTGTAGGGTTCACATTATTTAGGTTCTAGTTAGAGGTAGCATTTTCAGAAATTAATAACAAAAACTGTCTATAGTGTGGGATACTCAGTCTAACTTTCTCTGGTATCGGTATCGGATGTTATGAGTTATATATTTGGAATCAGAGTTAAGTTTAGTTAGTTATTGTTCGGCCTATATAAGCATTTTATCGTCATTCGTTATTTAAAGAGCACCTTCTCAAGCCCTTGTCGACCGTGGTGGGTACAAGATCATAATGGTTTGTTTTATTTCTCTATTTCTATTTAAATTTGTTGTTACCTTGTTTTTGAATTAAACTGATTTTTGAGTTAGGAAATAGCTTTCGGGCAATAATTGCATTCTGATTATCTGTTTAAATCTATTGATTTTACTTTTATTTTTGCCTGATTATTGTAATTTTTTTGCTTAATTGAAATACTGTTTATGACAATATTTCTTAGCTTTATATAATTTATTATTTTTAATCCGTTCACTGTTTAATTTAATACCATAATTATTGCCTACAGTCTGCAAATTGGCGGAGGCATATTTAATCAAATATTAGAGTTTTCCTTCAGCGTGTTTTGTCATTTTTCAGCAGTGTTAATTGATAGGAATTATTTCCAGTTCTCTCATGTCAATTTCTGTATTAAAACCCTAAGACAAGACAAGCGACGCTCTCCGTCAAATTGAAACAGAGTTGTAACAACATTCTTGGTGAACTCTTTAACTGCCTTGTACTGTTTTTTTTTCATGCTACTGAGTCCACACGCACTCGGCCTACCAGGACAGCTTCCAGTGACGTCACAGGACAGATCCTAGGCACTACAGCAATTTCCAGTAACCCTCTCAAGGACGCCAGAAGGAACCATAAAGTGATTAAAGTGCAGATATCACCAAGAATATTCAAGATAATGTCAAATTTCAATCCTTATTTTTGTTAGAGGGAAATAGAATAATTGTTTTTTTGAAATGTCTAAACTTTTATTTTGCGCCTTTTAACCACTACTACACTCGGAAATAAATTTTAATTATCATGCTCCGAACCTATACACCCTGAGTATCTTTCAGTTTATCATTTTAGTAAATTAAAGAAATAATTTAAAGGAAAGTGCCTTTATAGTTTATAGTAACAAATTGGCTTTTTATTTGAATTACAGGAGCACAATAATTAATGAAATAAATAATATTGCAATAAAGTTTGCCAATTCAAAGTTTATCTTAACAAATTGAGTAATATCTTAACACCTGCGCATCTGTGGGATCCGCAGGATTACTCTTATTCTTGAGGGAGTCAACTATTTCCCCCAGCTCGTGCAAAGACAGCAGACGAAGATCATTCAGAGATACATCCATCTGAAGCAATGCCACTTCACGGATCAGCACTATCCCTAGGAATAGAGTCCCTAACATTCCTAATACCTTCAATGAAATATTAATGAAGTGTTATTATTAATGCAGCGATTTCTGTCCATCTTTCCGTCACCAAATTGACACCATTAAGTGTATAATTAATTTATGCTATTGAGTAAAATCCGATTGGTCCTTGGGTACCAGCGTTTTCAAGGTTTTCCACATCAATTTACCGTTATTCCTATTTTGATCAACCTTTCCAGAATATAAATAAATTAATACTTACTTTTATAAGTTTTCTATAAAAGCTATATTTTATAAGAGTTCATACTTTTTAAATTCTCTATAATCATGATCTCGATTTCTTGCCTTGTCATGTAATTAATTGCCCATCAAACCAGGGTAAACTGTTCCCTCTTACACCCACAGTTCTAAGAGGCGAAATTAAAAACACGTAAATATATATAAACAGTTCAAGACTAATATTTTCACACATCACTTAAGTTATGATAATTCCTATCACATACCCGTCGAACCCGTGGCTTACTTAGAACTCAAAAAGAAATGAGATGGTCTGAGGTCTTAAGTATATCATGTACCCTACAGTTTTGTTCAAAATTAGAAATGACGAGATCAATAGATATATTACTGACATTATTCAGTAATCTGCCTGAGTCCTAGAATGTTTAAGTTTATTACATTAATAATCATTTTCCAAAAAAATGTCTTTTAAAATTGCCCACGACAAGAAGTTATTTTATCACTAATCACAGTCACAAAAGAGCTCCATATAATTTAAAAATTCAGCATGACTGGAGACTGGAGATATCAGGCCAGTAAATAGAGGAGAAATAAGTAGACATTAAATTTTCAGGTACAGCCAGTTTAAAGGCTGCACTCCTGGGATTTTTGTATTTAGATAGCTTTTTACATATATAGATGATTATTTATATGCAGAGCGGGCATACCTCAAGAATCGATACTGGGTCAACAGTTATACAGTATGTACATACATAAAATCCTTAAGACGCCTACAAAAATCCAGACGATACTGCCATCGTAGTACAATACCGCAATGTGTACTTCATTTGCAGAATACTACATGAAGCAGCGGACTGGTGCATTAACTGGGAGATTAAGATGCAAGTCCAGAGGAGTCGGACCATCACACTCCAAAAAGACTGAGGACATCGATCAAGAAGCTATTACATAGTACACAGAGATAACCTACCTGGACATCATCATGGACAGGAGGAAATCTTTATATTATTTACATATAAATGTGTGGTATTCATTATCATTATTGGTATCATTATTTGTACTTTTTATTGCATCACCTCTCATATCAAGTCTATTCGTACTCACCTCAGTTTCATCTTGAAAATTAGAGGCTGCGTGTGATAAAACGTATTCCACTGTAATACTCAATTGAGTGTCTGCCCTTTTCGAATCAACAGAAAACTCATCAACAAAGTGCTGTCCTGAGACATTTTGCCTACTTCCATTTTAAGACATTCAAGTCTTTTAATGATATCTGGGCAGAGTAGAACGCAAGTAACACCCTCGGAGCAGAAATGCTTAAGAGATCTCTCTTTTAAGGCAAACACTCGAATCTCAAAGCTTCTTATTTCATAACAATTCTTATATATAATTACCATAGGTAGGTGTGATTTTATTCACAGGGTGTGAATTGAAACATGTGTTGTATATATCATGTAAATATCCAACAAAACTTCTTGATTGTTTAAATTAAACTCGAACTCCTTTCTTTACTGAATTTAATCGAACTTTCTTGTATTTAAACTAACTGCTTCTCTGTTCACACAATAGTATATTGTGTAACTAGGAGGAAAAGCAAAACATTTCTGGACGACTGTGGTAATTGCTGGACGAGGCGCAGCCGAGGCCAGCAACACAGGAGTCCAGGAATGTTTTGCTTTTCCTACGAGTTGCACATACTATTTTTTATCCGATAGAAATTAATTAGAATACGTACTTATAAAAATAGAGCCAAATCTTACTTTAAATAAAAACGGTGTTTTAAATTTAAACTCAACATATTTTGAATCGAGCGAGCTTGAAATTTATTACGTAACTACGGAAATAGCATCTAAATGTTGCTTTTGATAGACGTCAGATCTGACAAACAAGGCGTTTGAATAGAACAGAAATGTTACATTCCCGGCCTAGGACGGGAATGTTATATTCCCGGAGAGTTATTTTCTATTCTTGTACAGTTGTTGCATGTTGCCAAGCAACGAATACAATATACTGGAATCATGGCTTTTGCAGTGAGAAAACACATCGGGAAGGTGTCGTTTTTCGTCCGGTCGGATAAAAAATACCTTATTACTTCGCTTCTTCTACCATTCTCTCAACTTAATTTCACCAGGGATACAAGACTTCGAAACTTGATTCGAATCTTGAGCACAGGAATATATGATAGATCTTACTTCTTACTACAATTTTCCAACCACCATTTTACCTTCTTCAATCAGCAACAGGAGAGACGCTACAACGTTTTTGAGAAAATGCGTATAAAACGCCCAAAAGAGTCCTTTATTCAAGCTTGGAAAAGGGGAACAGAGTACACGAGATATTTTCTAAATATCTGTGCAAACACATGACAAAATGGTAGAATATCTTGGCACCAACTAGAGCTACGACTAGATAGATGCTTTACGAGTGAACGATTTAACTGCACTAAAATCTCATTGATTTTTCTAGAAGTGCATAGAAAAGCGGGAAAGGCGTGGGCGAGACCATTATCGCATTTGAGAGGGTAAAAATATGCCCTTTCTTTATTTGACATATTGTTGTTTACACAACATTGACGAGGACAAAAACGGAAAGAGTGACAACTTGCTTTCCAGCGACTGTTTCATATAATGGGATCTATTTTACCGACACTCCAGGTTCGGACTAAGGAGGTAACTGAAATACAATGTTTTAAATGCGCAAATTGCTGTTTACCTGAGGTGAAATAAATCTATTTGGGTTTTAATTATGGCTCAATCATACTACGGACATACAGGGTGTTATCACCAAACTATACGATGAAAAACGATAATAGTACACATGATGGGGTGTTTGGGGAAACATTGTAGGGGTACAATGTTGCTATTTTGAGATTAGATCTGGGATTTTCAATCAACCACCATAACTACACAGGAATTGCACCATTTACAATAGATGCCTTCAGTTGTTGGATAATAACATATATCCAATCAACACAGAGAATCCGTTTTGATCAATTATTCTTTCCAAAAATGAAAACTACAATGTTACAGTAAGAAAATGCATTGAAAAAAATTGAGATCTTTTTAGAGCCATTAGCTAGTCGTACCCACAACCATTTAAGACAGCAAAATGGCAAGACCCCTTGAATGCTAGAGACTTAAAGGGGGTTAATACCTATACCGATGGGCGTTTTCCCATTAGATAAAAAATATATATGTATGGATGGTGGTACCGGTATGAAACGAGAATAACTAGCGAATTATTTAGTATACCTCTCGTGGCCTCTAATACTCAGTACTCAACGAATGTGGCCATTTTCTTGAACTCAAAACAGGTCGTACTGATCAAGAATTCTCTCCTTGAGTGGTGTACAGGCAAAATCCGTAACTTGTGTTTACGGATTTTGGTGTACAGGTACCATTATTGAATTCAATATCTTAAGCAGTTCGAAGAGACATTTAAAATATTTTAAAGCATTATATACTACCGTTGTGAATTCTTTTGACAAAACAATACTTCCACTCACGTGGCGTGATATGAAAGTAATTAGGAAGAGGCTTTATTCAAATTATTCATGGCAAGTAGATAAAGGATATTTATTATGATTGGACTAGCCGGTATTTAACTGGATTTTATCAAAACTAATGAGACAGTAACAGGCTAATAAAATATAATAAATATTATTTATATCTATCTTTTGTTAATTAGAATAGAAATGATTAGAATGTAAATTTTAATAAGGAAATGATGATGATTATGTCTTGATTTAGATGTAGGTATCGAAGTCGAACAATAAAAGGAAAACTTTAGATATTAAAATAACATTGTATTTAGAGCGACTCGTATTTTTTGAATATTTTCTTTGACATGCATTTCTTAAGATTATAATGATATTTACAAAACAATTGTCATTTTATTATGGTATTATGCATGCTGCCGTAGCTATAGTAATCATTAGACAAAAGACTATAACGAAATACCTAAAAAGAAATCATACCGACCTTTCTTTCAGCCCATTATTAATATGCAATAACGCGTCCTAATTAGTTGCCAAATATCCAGCTAAAAAATGCAACAAAAAAACTTGTCGAAAGCGGCTCTCCGGGTAATTACGACAAAAAGCTGCATTAAAGCCGGTATTAAATTTAAAGCTACTTTAAGTCGGTTAATGCCGTTTTGTAACTGGAGTATATTAAATGGCGGTACAAGTTAAAAATTAATTATCGTTGTCATGTTTTGTTTTTTTATTGCTGCTGAATAATGCGGTTACATGCCAGGCTTTTAAAGGCTGTAAATTAACCTTTTACTTTTAAGTTCAATATGAAATAATTTATAATGTGAGTAAAAATACAGAAGGCACTTTCCCCAGTTTTAAAAAATGCATGGAAATACCTTTAAACAAAGGTTAAAATAAAATTTTGGTTACATAAGCGTGTGGTTCAAAAAGACAACATACCACGAATGTATGAAGTTATACATATAAATTAAATTACGTTTAAGTTTGAACTCTCTGAAAGTTGATCATTTTGGAAGTTCAGTCCAGTACGTTAAAGGTAAAGTTACTGTATTCTACTTGAGCGTATTGCACGGTTAGAGCTAGGCCCGGGTTAGAACAGACAAGCTAACCAGCAAATCTTAAATCAAAAATAGGTAAATATACTTTACTCGATTCTTATATAAAAAGCAAAGGGCATAATCTAAACGGGATGTAAAATGAAACCAAGGTGATCAATGGACAAATAGAAAAAACGAATTTAGACCATTTGTGATATTCTATATTTTTGGAAACATGAAGATCTGGCTTCCACCTTCCTAAGTGTTTAATATGAAATTGTTGTCAACAGAAAATAAATCATAATAAAAACACCTTTCAGGTTAGTTTGGGTTTTACGTAATTATTAATTAGTTTTCAGATTTGCTCGCTAGCTGTATGTTTTTCCTTCAAACATCCAAAAAGTATCACATTTATCGACTACACACAAAAAGTAAAAGTTCCACTTTAAATTGATATAAATGCTCAGGGGCATCAAAACTCACCAGCGGCAGTAAAAGTGCTTTTGCTACCGCTCGTTTATCTAATCAAGTAACGAAGTTTTAAATCCACATCTCCTTAAAATAGCATCATCAGGACCGCAGACCAAAGATCGAGGAATTACTAATCGAGGTCGCCTGATATCATGGTTCTACAGGGTGGATACCAAAATCTCCAGA
>MU183000.1:52452-72770 GCA_016904865.1 Pissodes strobi | reverse complement strand
ATATCAAGTCAAGATCAAGAAATTTCTTGAAAATTGTGAAACCCTAGGAGCAGCATTGGAAGCCAAACCTCAATCCCTAAACAAAAATGAGTGTTTTACAAAAATGTTTGTTGTTTATTTTATTTCTTCTTTACTTTACAGGTGCCAAATAAAGCTGGACTGGTCGCATCTATCAGTATACAAATTTAAATCTTATAATTGATGAATTCTGATATCATGGCATCATGGAATTTCGTCTGGGTTAGTTCGATTTTGGGGCTAAATTCAAAAAGAAATGTAATTCTTTTTCTTTCCAATAAAAAGAATGAGAAAAATAAAACTGAGAACGTTATCAGAAAAGTTAATTAAATATAATAATCCTTTAATTTCGGACTGTGTTTAAAGCATTTGATAAATATCAATGCTAACAAATATATATTAGATGCTACTGCAGCTGTCGAACATCAAGGCACCACGTACAAATATTTATTAATAATTTACTTGAACCTGCGGTTACAAGAACCATATTATGATGAATATCTCAATCACATAAAGTTTGCGATGACATAATTTTTATAGCCAGTCGTGAGAGAGAGCGTTTAATTCGCGCCTTCGGCTAGTGTCGTGAACTTCATCCTCATGAGTAATAGCCATCATTACATGCTCGTTGAATAATAAATACTATTTTATTGTATCTGTAGAATATAATTTTAAAACATACTCATACATCATTTGTCTTTCCTAGAACTAACGCGTCATTATCCTATTTTACAATTTTCCACTGATGCAATTTGGCGGAATACTTATAATCAGGACGAGTAACAATAAACAACGTTAGCAGAAACATGTTACCGCGTTAATTAGTGTATGTTTTCCAACGAAACCCCTTTTTCAGCCGTCAAGTGCCTCACGAGGGCCATTCACAATGTGAATTGCCTCAGTCATTCCACAACTTTTTAATTGGCTTACTAATCTATTCTATCTATTATGAATGAAGTGGTTTTGCATTGTCACGCAGAAAGAAGACGTCGTATCGTCCACAAGGGCTAGTAGCATCGTGCCTATTTAATAATGTAGAAATCTCCTCTCGACATATCTGCATTGCTTGCTTGGTGCTGTTTTTTGTATTAATTTTCTCTGAGAGGCGTCTCACTTTCGGAAAGAAACGTATAAATCCTCGGGAATATGTCAGATATAATTAACATCTTCGCGTACACATCGCTCGTCGAGTGCATACTTCATATTAATTTAAAACAAAATTACGGTAGAGTCGATATTCTACTAGACTGGCACGATGACTATCGACTAATTTTAACACACACTATAATCATTTTTGTTAAGCTCCTTCAAACCTGGTATTAACCCATTTGTATAGATTGAATTGCGTTCCCTTTAAGCATCTTGCAAACCAAATTTGCAATATTCTAATACTAGAACATATAAAAATACATATGCTAGATTATTTCCTCTAATAATTATGTGCATTTTCATTAATAATGAGATGACTCATCCTGGAAATTCAGGTGAGGCGAAGGCGGATTACAGGAAATGGCATGCCAGGGTTGGAAAAGTATATTATTAAAGTTCTGAGGGTTATAGGCAATATTTTGATTGAATCACGAGGGCAAACAGTGGGCGAAATATTCTATTGTAACATATACTGATAGGTATTTTAGAAAAATTGGTTATATTTAAGCAGAAAAAAATATTTTTGCCATTTTCGAAATTATTATAAACCTACAGTTTGTAGGTTAGTTGGGTTCTATTTCCTTGTTTTGAGCTCACATCGCGTTTTATATTATGTATATTAAAATATATTGAGTCTTACAACTTCCTTATCTACCTGTCCAAATGTTCCTAGCTTTTTTCACTTCACATTTAAACTAGTAATTAATTATCACCCTCTCCTAAGTTTGAACTTGAACTTGGAAAATATTATATAAACATTCAAGTTAATTTATAAACAACGCGAGCGAACATCGCAGGCAATTATGAACTTTAAAGTTGCAATAGTCAGTAGTCCGAAAGGCTTTTGATTCTCACCTATTTCGCTCACCTACTGCAGTCCACAGGGACGTAGTAAGAGCTCTAACCATATTCTAATCATCAGACTCAACTGGGGAAGTGCAGTTCACAGAAACGTATTTCTTGGAGGATACCTAAAGTCGAGTCTACAATAGGTGTGTCAAAATTCTAAGTGAAGTAACTTTTAAAGTTAAACAGTTTTAGTGCCTTAGAGTGCTGAGTGCCATTAAGATAAAACAAGAACCTTAAATAACTATCTCAACCTAACCATAAACTAAAACCCAACACCGCTCTTAAAGAACTAAGACCGATAAACAATTCAAACCAAACCTCAGCCGTAGTAATCGGGTATAGTGTAAATTTATTAAGTATTTGACCAATAGACGATGTTATTGTTTTTTCATTAGGTCTTTGAACAATAGACGTTGCAATTGTTTCACCGAAGCTTCTTCTTTATTATCCCTACTCACCTAACGTAGATCGATCCATAATCTGAGCTATATAACATGTACGCCAACCAAGGCGCGGCGTAACGGATAACTAATCGTGACAATATATTCGGAAACAGTGTAATTAAGTTCCAAGCAGTTAAGCCAAATCGTTTTTGAATAAACTTTTGGTATTTTCAATTAAAACCCTTTCACTACATTAAATTTAACATAAACAAATACAAATATGGTGTGATTCAAAATATCTGCAGCAAATTGGAAGACATTTGTCTAATGGTCTTGCGGATTTATTGCCTTTCATACCCTATTAACATGCTATCAAAAAGACGCATGTAGATAAGGATAGAAAAGACCGAGGAGGTGTCTTATCGCCACTACTTTGAAACCTTGTTCTGGATAGCTTCCGCACCGCCTCAACTCAAATTAATTCCACACCAACGCATAGGCAGATTATCTGGCGAAACCGCTTAATAGTAAATTCGAAGGGATTCTATGCAACACTATGCAGGATGCTCTTCGTTTTACCTATGGAAAAATGGTGTGAGATCCACTCTCTGTCCTTCAACCCCAGGAAGACTGTTCTTCACTATATAAAAAAAGCAAAACTGTTAATGTTGATTTACACTGTTGTCATAAGTCAACAGAAAACGACTAGTTAGGTACAAAACACATGAGACAACACCAACCAGAGCTATGGAAGTAATGCTGTGCTTGTCATCCATAGATCTCCCTTTTAAGGAACGTAGCATGTGGGAGACTAGTCGCCGCCTGTGTGAAGGAGCTGTGTGCAGGCTAGTGCAGACAGCACACATCTTAAGCTTGTCCTTGAGCAAATAAAACCATAGCAACTTTCTAGATGGCTTAAAAATCCCAGAAGGAGCCGGTTGTAGGTGGAATCTATTCCTGACGATTTAGGCTGAAGCTTAAGTGGCCTATAAAAAAATATGGAAGCATCGTTCAGATTGAATCCAAAGCACCAAATGAAAAATTTCGCAGAAATATCGAGGACAGGGCTTCTATTTACTGGCGAATGCCGACAGAAAAAAGCGAATCCCTGTCTGTTGAGCTAAAGAGCATACATGCAATTTAGAGGAAAAACTGACAACGAAGGTAACCGGCTTCAACATTATGGAACCTGGCTCTTTAAATTTACTTTTCGCAACTATAATTCAAATAATTAATCAAAATGATCAACCATGGAAAATTTAGAGCAGGATGGGGTGAAACAATCAGCTACCTTTTGGCTAGGAATCGATTTAGCTACCCCAATGAAACTGCAGCTAAAAATACCTGGCTATGTCTAGGAAGAATCTACGTCTTATGACTAGGTTTCTGGCCAGACCCACCGGCCGAGAAAATATTTTTTCATAATGAGAGTATGTGAGACATCCTCGGAGACATATCTATGCAGATGTTGTGAACAGGAGGACGAAACAGTAGAACATCTGCTTTGCGATTGCAATGCTGTTTCGGAACTAAGGGAATTCATTTTGAGAGGACGATAAGGGGCCAACCATTCTTATTTTAGAAGAGCCTCCTTCTTTTCAACATTAAGCGGGCTATGTCTTAGGTGGATAGGTTGGTCAAGGGAGGTTGCACAAGACACCCAATGGGGTGGCCATCCTTATTAATCCTAAATCAAAGTAAAGACTTTTAAGGAGTGATGTACCTATAAGGGAGGTTGCACAAGGGACCCAATGGGGTGGCCATCCTTATTAATCCTAAATCAAAGTAAAGACTTTTAAGGAGTGATGTAGCTATCTGCAGGCAGAAAGTGTTTTGGCGGTAAGACCAAAAGCTGGATTTTTCTCTGAAAACAAGAACACAGGGCTACCTAGCTTGTTTCGCGTAAGAGTTCTAAGAAGTGTTGTACTGATTGAAAGCTTGCAGTAGTAAAGTGTTTTGGCTATAAGGCCATTCAAGTTCAAGCCTAATATGCTTCTGAAAAAAAGAACACACGTCTAGTTCATTTAGCATTTAAATTTCTTCTGTATTGGAATGGAGTTTTCCATCCTACGATATGCTGCTTGAAGATGCTTCATTTGTAGTAAACTCATCTAATTATGGCCCGCAATACTTTTTGTTTTGCGAAGGTTTGCCGGCTCATTTATATTAATATTCAAATCGTTTTGTATAGTTCGTCTCTTGAAATTGTAATTTTTGTCCATTATTGCCACTTCTACAATTGAAATAATACCGATCTTTTTGTTCATAGATTGCTCTCGATATTTGAAAACTCTTAGGTTATTTACTAAGGAAAGCTTTGATGGTCTTAAATGAATAAGTTATGCTTTAAGAAAGCTCCAAGGATTTTTTTCTAGATGATCTTAAAGACGTTTTGACTGTTAAAACCGCTCTTGAAGTCATAATGCTGGCTGTTAGGAACAATCAGTTTAAAGAGAGATATTTTACTATTTCATTGCAGCTTCCTTAAAACAAATATAATAAAAAAAGCCAGGCAGCTTTATGAACGCCACTCTTCCGTTGAACCCCATTAAAACTTTTTTAAAACTTACATGGAAACAATTTGCATTTGAAATATTTATCATCATCGTAGGCAAGCTGAAATAACATTCGTGGGGGACTTTAATGTTCACAACATCCCTTGGTTAAAGTTTTCATCCCGAACGGATGATATGGGCAGAGAAGCTGAGGCTTTTGCAATCACCTGCGGCCTGGCTCAACTTGTGGACGAGCCAACACGGATACCGGACGTTGGAAACCATCAGGCTTACCTACTGGATTTGTTCCTAACAACATCCCCAAACTCTTATAGGATAAACATTACATCACCACTGGGTAACTCTGATCACAGGCTTATATCAGCTTTGTCCACCTGTCCAACTCCACCGTCCTCTAAAGCGTTTCGTCGCAAAGTGTGGCATTATAAACATGCATACTGGAGTGAACTTTTCTTGTCATTCCCTTGGAGGGACGTCTGTTTCAAATTCAGCGATCCATCGGTAATTACTGAATCCATTACAGAGGTCATTCTCATTGGGATGGAGACTTCAATCCCTTTCTCTAATAAACGATCCTATCCTGGAAAATCATGGTTCAACAAAAAGTGTACTCAGGCGGTTTCCAAAAAGAACCGAACTTATCGCAAATGGCGCAACAACCCTTCGGTTGTCTCGCGCCGAGCTTTTCTGGATGCACGAAATAGCTGCAAACTAAATATTGATCAATCCAAAGCTGATATTGATCAGAGAGTCCGCGAGAAGCTTTTGAACTGTCCGAACGGTTCAAAATCATTTTGGGGATTTGCAGAGGCCATCGGGAAAAACTTTTCATCTTCAAGTTTTCCACCACTATTGCGCGAAGACAATTCCGTTGCAGTGACAGCAAAGGAAAAGGCAGACTTGTTTGCCTCAATGTTTACTCGAAATTCCACCCTTGATGCACAAGGAAAGACTCTATCAATGTTGCCTAGGATCGCCACAACAATGCCAGAAGTCGTTTTCAAGCAAAAAAAGATAAGAGGGTTACTTCGTTGTCTTGACTGCTCAAAGGCCGCTGGACTGGATGGAATTCACACCATTGTTCTCAAACAGTACGCACTGGAGCTGACACTTATTCTAACCACCTTATGCTAGAATAGAGGTATTTTCCCAGCCCTCTAGAAGCGCGCTAGATTGCCAGTAACTACCGTCCAGTATCTTTAACCCCAGTAGTGGCCAAGGTAATGGAAAAAGTCATTAACACCGAGATCCTAAAATATCTTGAACAGAACAACATAATATTTGATAGGTAATATGGATTTAGGGCGAAGCGCTCAACAGGAGATCTGATGTCCTATGTAACACACATCTGGAATTCAACCCTGGAAAAACACGGAGAGGCCCGAGTCGTTGCTCTTGACATCTCCAAAGCCTTCGACCGGGTGTGGCACCTATCACTCCTGAACAAACTCTCAGCTTATGGCTTTCCACCGGCTCTACATACACTATAGTCTAGTTTTTTGGATAAAAGGAGCATTCAGGTCGCTATCGATTGTGTCTCGTCCGAGGCATTTGCCATCAATGCTGGTGTTCCGCAAGGTTCGGTTTTGTCTCTAACTTTGTTCCTGCTGCACATAAATGACCTACTAAAGCTTACTGAAAACACGATTTACAGCTATGCAGACGATAGCAGTCTTGTATCATCCTTTTCTTCTGACAAACCATTATCATCGGTCACTCTGGGACAACTAAGAAGACAACAGGCTGACTCAATCAATAGAGACTTAAACATAATTCTTGAATGGGGATCCAACAATCCTGTAACTTTCAATGCCAAAAAGACACAGACTGCTTTGTTCTTTCGTAGAAAAACTAAGGGTAACTACCTTGACATCATCATGGAGGGGGAAATCCTTTCTCCATCCTCCAATCTTTCGCTTCTTGGAATAACCGCAAGCACTAACTTTCCATGGGATGAGCATGTTCGAGGTCTCGCCAAGTGTGACTCTCAAAAACTGGGTGTACTTTTCCGTGCCAAAAAATATTTCAGCTCCCATGAGCTGCTTACACTCTATAAAACGCAAATCAGACCCACTCTGGAGTATTGGTCTCACATTTGGAGTTCTGCTCCTAAACATACTCTAGCGCTCTTAGACTCCATCCAGAACCGAGCTGTTAGACTTATTAACGACGAAACACTGACTCGTTCCCTTCCCACCTTAGAACATAGGCGAATGGTGGGTGATCTCTCCCTTTTTTACCGATGTTATCACGGTAGATGTTCGACCGAACTGACAACTCTGATTCCCTCCAGTGCCAGCTTTGTTCGTTCCACACGACGAGCTAGAAGCTCTCATCCATATGCTCTTCAACAGAGCACATCCAGAACCAGCCTCTTCCAAAATTCTTTCTTCTGGCGTGTGACGAGCATCTGGAACTCCTTACCAATCGAATTATTCCCTGTTGGCTACAATCTGAACATCTTTAAGAAAAGAGTCCATCGGCATCTTTCCTCCTCGCCGTTTCCTACTTGCAGTGCCCATTAGGATATCATAGGCAACGCCTTTGCAAGTGGACTGGAAAAAAGCTCTGTATGGTCCTAGAAAGTGCCTACTCTGGAGGCCTTCCCCATACTATGTCAGGTCTGCCTAAACTGGAAATATCAGTTGGCTTAGGGTCATGCGTGGATTAGTTGGAGTTGCACTAGGTGTAATAAATCTTATATCATATATTATAGAATCCATTGACATCAACCATGCGTTTGACCGTATGCCCCATGACATTTTTTTGAGTAAACTCACAGCCTAATTTTTGGCTACCCAGAGATTGAAGATGGTTAGGATTGATCTAGACGTGTTCCTCCAATGGCGACAAAAGAGCCAATACACAACGCGTGTTGACTGGACCGAAGACGAAGCGGAAGTTTCTCTGGAAATCACACAATGAAGTGGACCTGGTTGTGCAACCTGCCTAGGTGTGTATGTGTGTGTTTCTCCTATCTTACCTTATTCTAGTAAAATTTTCAGAGCTGGGATGCGGGTATTCTTCAAGAGTCTAAAAATGCGTACTTGGTGTTCATATATTAAAGTGATTAAGATAAAGTCATTTTAGACCTGGGGATGAGATTTATATCTAATTTTTGTTTATGTATCTCTTGCTTTTCATGTGGACTTGTGTAAACACATTGTATACTGACAGTACTGACGCCAATAAAACTAGAGTCTATTGTTTATCTGTCTTTGATGGTGATTATTATCTAAGCCATTTCCGACCCCATGGTTGTCAGGTTTACTAGCAGTTCGTCAACCTAAGGAACGAGCCCAGGGACGATAAAACTCAATATTGTGGGCACTGCTTAATGATCGCCATGATTATTGTAATTCTAGTTAGTTTTACATATTTTGCAAATATTTTAAATAACACGCAACATCTTTATATGATACGCTCATTAATCTCAAAATCTCAACGTTTTAACTGCCTAAACAATCTGAAAGGGTTGTTGACTGAATTTCACTCCGGACAGACACAGTGTTTATTCAGGGTGCCAACTCAATAACACGGCTGTTTAATCGGGTAATACATTATTCACTGAGTCAGCTATAATTTTCATGATTAAGGGCAATTATTTCTAGCGATCGAGCGAACGTAAAACGCAAATATTGAATTTGATGAGTGGAATTATCGACGCCGGTACTTGACGGCGTTAATAGCTCCATATTTATTTTGCGGTGGATAATTTAGCTCACTTTTCCACGGCACGTCGAAAGTTTTGTGTTTATCTTTTAGAGACCGATCAGATTTCAAGCAATGATAATTAAGTATAGCCACAGTATAAGCACATCAGTTGTTATGTACACGATGATTCAGATATACAAGAAAGCCTTAGAGACTATAAGTTATAAAGTAAAGAAATGCTTAAGGACTATTTCGCAATTTCGTTACTCGAGGCCCCAAGTGGGATCATAATTGGAGATTGGCAGGCCACTCTATTACACAGACTGGATTTAAATTATCAAAATGCCCACCGTTATTTGCTAAGCAGTAATATTGAATGTTTCCCTTGCATTTCCGAATGTTTCTGGCTTTATATGTCTACATACTCACGTAAGTATCTCTTGATGACTTCTGATTTTAAATGACTCCCCAGCCTAAAAGTTAAGCGGGGGCAAATCGGGAGATCTGGCAGGCCACTATATCGTATAAACTACATTTAGATTATCAACGCGTTCGTTATTAGCTAAGTAATTGACTTTTCACTTGCGGCATTAATTTCCAATCTGTAGTACAAATATGAATACAACAGCTTACTTACAAAATCTATGCCACTCCAATTCATGTTCGAGATCTCCTCACTTACACTAACATAATTTGCAATATTATGTATTGCAGTTAAATTCCAGTGATCTATACATACTAATATTGAAATTTGGCATTACTTCCACTAACACATTCGCCAAATCATCCAGAGAGCTGAGCAGGTTTATTGATGGTGGATTGTAAAGAGAACTCAATAATTTTTATTGCCTCTCTTGGATTTCAGTGGTGAAAACCACAACTTGGAGTTATAGAGATACGGCCTACAACCAAAGCTTTCGATGGATTGAAGGCCAAAGAAATTTGTAACGTTGTAAATGTTACAAAATCCAATAGTGCGAGTTTTCCCTCTTATTGGTCGATTTGTGTTGTCAATACTCTCGCTACTTTAGAGTACAATCCACCAGAGTCGTGGAATCCTATTCCGAGTCGCTCGAAAGATGAATCCGTTTGGAGCGCCCACTTGACAGATGTGGTATATATCCTCTTTTGGGGCAATTGGCAGCCTTTCTCGTCTGATGGACACTCAAGGCGTGCAGGCAGTTTTTGAGTATCTAAAATTATTTTTGACCATCAGGTCTAAATACCTCCTGATTGTGTCGTTGAATTAGGTAATTGGCAAATGACCTAGTATTTGTATTTTCTGAAATTATCGACCAGATCGCCTATGAACGATATGTGATGAATAGTGTGGTGACTCTTTTTTTTTAAAGGTCTGTTGGACACTTCTGTTTCTATTTTAGATTGTTACAATTGTTTATAATTTAACTAGGGTCCTCCTGTGGGATAGAATTTCCTCCCTTGGTGGCTAAACGTCCGCCAGCGGCCTTTCTATGCCGACCTAGCGAGCTCCCGGTGTTATTTAGCCATACAGAAGCCTTTTGTCAAGGTAATATGGTAACATGGTGGAGACGTAGCTTCTCAGGAAAAGCCAGTGTCTGCAAATCTACTAGATACAAGTGGGATCTATACATATTTTTTCTTATTAATAACCTCTTATTATCACTATTATCGTTATTTATCTTCTTTTGTTAATTAATTGACTGTTAAACGTCTGTAGGTCGTTTGCTTTCTTTATCGTATATATTATCGTATTTTTTTTTTGATTAATTAATTTACTATTACCTGCCTGTAGGTGATTTCTTATCGTATATCATGCCTTACTGTTTTAGTTTTTTGAGTAATTTAAATTATCGTTGGATGGCTTTAAGTAATTTATTATCTTTGTTGATTATTTAATATTGACTTTCCTTATTACCGATATAGCATTACCTTAATTACTAAATACTAATTATCTGATTTACTTGTGTATGACACTTACCTACCTTAATAATAAGTTGTTACTGTAATTGGCTGTAAGCCTCATGGCACTAATTTGTTTCGCATAACTGCTATTTGCATTTTTAATTTTTCGCCTTAACTTGACATCGAGCTGAGCTCAATTCGTGTTCCCAGCACGTACTTACCGGCTAGGCATATATACACTTACTTATAGAGTAATTTATTGATTTAAGACATCAATCAGGTAGACCAGTGGGGAACTAATATACTAATAGCCTTCGTTCGTCAATACCGCTGATATGTCATCTATTTCAGGCGAGTATTTGCCTTTAATTGTTTTTATTCCTGGTGTTTTGGGCTCAAGGAAAAAAAGCACTGAACAAAGTTTAAATAGCTTTTACTCAAATGACGGAGGATCTCCTTGTAAAGCAATGAGATTTATTCCTGCCTCCAGCTTTATTCAGAAGACGCCACGAAGACTTAGGACCATTTTTGAGTTGGCGATAATGTATCTCTATTAACTGCTTATTGATATATTGATATTATCACTGCCATGGGATCAATTTAAAATAGTTAACTTAATAAATATTTCTTATTTTTGGTACTTTATGACTAACTGCGATTAGTTAGGACCTCTAGAATTCAAGATTTAGTTAAAACTATTTCCAAACAGGAATTAGGCAATCTTAAGGATATAGAACTTACATTGAAACTTAGTTTAATTTGATTTAATAATAATCTAGACGAGTGCAACCCTTCTCATTAGATTATGATCGATACCATAAAACCAACTTAATTAAATGACTTTAAAGTGTTTATGTAAGTTTTTCATATTTAAACAAATAACTTAATTGGAGTCTTGATGTTTATCTTGGTAAGCTATAATGTAGACAGTAACTAATTCGTATATCTTTAGTTTTTTTTTAACGTTCTTATATAGGGTATATTTCTAAATTTTACTACCCTAATTTCAAATTTCAATGATCAATAATCATTCATAAATTCCCAGTAAAAAAAAACTAGTGGCGCTTTCACCTAACTGACAACACATAGACCCACACCGTTAAATAAAATTAAAACCGATGAGTGAACCTGGCATATGGCCTGTTGATCAATTGACAAATCGTGTTACATAATTAGTGCCCATCGCTTAAGGCAGGTTACAAATTTGGAAAATTTCCACTGCACCAACTAAGTTTTTTTTCAATTTATTGTTCTTCCTACATATATCTTGCTTGCTATCAACACATCTTATTATTTTTGCATGAATATCCTCTTATTTTGGCCGAGATTTTGTTATTTAGTCATGCAAACCTTAGAAATATTTAAAATTTCAACCGAAATCATCATGAGTCTAGAGTAGGTATTACTTAATTTTTTCTTTAAAACCAGCAAGTAAAACCATCTTAATTAAAATGCAGACAGAGAATCAAATAATTCACAAAGCTCCGTTGCTAAATAATTAATCTAGTGGGTGACATGGGAAATTAATAATATAAATATCTGTAGCACGCATATCACCCTATAGAGATCCCTATCATTTGTAAATACCATCTTGCACAGTAGGTAATGTTGTATTACACAAATAATTACACTATCTCTGACGGGTTGTTCTAAGGCTAACCATCAGTTAATGGTTTCCACGAAGTTCATAGGTTTAGACTAGGACGACGAAGACTAACTGATAGACAAAGAAAATTGATGTGCATCAATAATAAAAAGGCAACATTACTGGGACTATTTCGTTACAGGTAGTCTCCAACTGACATTAATGTCAGATTAGACTTATCATGTGCACATGAAAGTGAGTCGTACTTTTGGCACTGCTATATATGTTTTCCTTTAAAATTTCACTTATTATTAGCTCAATATATTAGTCTCTAGAGCTAAATAAACATCCCCTATAATAAGTTGCTACGTCTAACTCTCAGAACTCATTTCGGACTGTCCCTTTAATACAAAAGTCACCCTCACCCTAGTGTCCGTGTCTCTTCAAATAAAATAGCCAATAAATTTGCCGATCCCTTCTGTTGCTTCCTTCCTGTGGTCTATTAAATTATTAACGCGGTTTTAATCTCTGTGGCTTATGGGCGTTAATTCTTTAATTTAATTCAAATCCGTCACTGGAAAACGACGAACACATATAGGTTTTCTTTGCATCTGGGTAAATCCAAAATAGAATACGCCTGACCGTTTGTTGATTGCAACAAACACAATTCAATATTTTGAATGAAATAATATTTTTGAAGTAAAAATTATTTTTGGCGCGTTCAGCACAAAAAATCATGGGTAGTGAACAAGACTGTGGCGACACGCGTCAGGCTCGGCTATGTAACGGTCATTCGAGTAAAGTCGGCTCGAGTAGATTATTGAAATAATAATTTCTTTTGACGAATACTTTTTCCTGGGTAGTGAACGGACTGAGCCGACACGCGTCAAGCTCGTCACACTCGCCTGTCTAGACAATACCTGGAAGCATCCCGGTCATTTGCTTTTAGCGATCCAATTTTACGTTTCCTAATTATCACGTCACATGTGCGATTCTTCAAAATTTTGCTTTGCTACAAGATAACTGCAAAAAAATGACTATTTTTGATAGAATTTTCTGGAGACGTTCCTTTTGACGGCCTTCCGAATACTAATAAGAGATATAGAGAACGGTTAAATGGGGAAGGTTTTTGACAATTCTGCTACCAATTTAATAGTGTTTATGAAGCTATGCACCTAGCTCACCTTGTATTAAAGCCATCATAATTTCCAAACTGTCTTCTGATACAGTTGTTGGTGTAGATACGCGTCAAGTAATCGGCCTTTCTAAATAAATTACTTTTCGAGAAAAAAAATTAAAGATCGTAATTTTTTCGACATAGAAATCGATGTTTTAACATTTTTCCTGAAAAGTCGATTTTCCCGACATTTTAAAAACAAAGAAGCATTTAGAGAGCTTTTCTTCTAGAAATTCCCTATTGAACTGTTCTATGTTTTCTCGATCCACGTGGCTTTTCGGCGCTAGAACGAGTTTGGAAAACCATCGGAAGGGTCGTGCGCAGAATTTTTTTTTAAAAATGTTTATTTTTTTTCTGCAGTATCGTGTATCAAAGCAAAATTTTTAACAATCCCAAATTTTACGTAATGACTTGAATACGGAAAATCGGATCGCTAGAACAATTTACCGTCGGCCTGAAAACGTGCCAAATCTTAAATTTTCACTAGCAACCGTTTTCGATAAAACTGATGCTGACGCCAACTTTACCCGAATGAGTGATTCCCTACCGAGGAAAAAGTGTGCTGAACCAATACCTCCTACATTAAGAAGGTCTGACCGCTTACGAGTGACGTGATCAAATCTAGACAAAAGTTATATCCAGGCCTAATGTGTAATTTCTTTTAAAATTTCACAATATAAGTATAGAATTCAGATGCAAAATTTTTGAAAAATACAATAAAAACTTGTTTTTTTTTTTTGTAAATTTAACTTTTTTTATATGTAATTGGGCTAATATTACTTTAAGCGGGACTATTATGACTGATAATGTTTTTTACTCAATGTTTTTTTAAATCAAAAACTAAAGTGCAGTTTACTTACGCTTTTCTGCATACAAGCCTGCGAGTCATGAACTCGGCCCTTAGACGCGCCACGTTCGATGAATGAGGCGCCCATCCAAAGGACCCCGCAATATTTAAATGGAACTTGGTTACCCGTGATATTTGGATAAAATTGCATACGCAGATCACACAGTCATAATCTTCTCATATTTCCTGGGGGGGGGGGGGGGGGTGAGGGAAAAGTTGAGGTCTGGCTTTGCCAAGGTCAAAAACTATCTGGAGACCTTCAACCTTCGATGCAATATTAAAAAAAACAATATATAGCATTCTCTCTAACTGAAGCAAACCGCCCAGATTTTGACCAGATCTTCCTGGACAACATTCCTGAACCTCTGGTCGAATGTAGTAAAACACGATACCTTGGAGTCATTTTAGATAAACACCTTAAATGGAATGAACACGTTTTGTATGTTAGCAAAAAAATTAGATCTTTAATTTACAAATTTTATTCTTTGCGGGACTTCCTCTACAGAAAACCTCTAATTATGTTATACAAGGCCCTTGTCGAGCCGCTGTTAAATTATCCGATCGTGGTTTGGAGGGGGTGCATGTGGTGTCCATCTGGGGCAACTAAAACGGGTACAACATTATATTCTCAAGATCATTCTGAGAAAACCCAGGCTGTTTCCAACGATCCTTTTGTATACAAATGAAATTCTCAACCTAAAGAGTTTATATGTTATTACAGTATGTAACTTTATTCATGATCATAAAAAATATGAAAATAATTTTATCTCTCATCAGTATGGCCCTAGAGGCATTCATAATGATCTGTTTAATGTAGCATTGTGTAGAAATAACACCGGGCAACATTTTGTTATATAGATTATAGATATCTGGGCCCAAAACTGTACAATAAAATCCCATTACAAATAAGAATGCTAAGATAAAAAAATCGCTTCAAGTACAGCTTTAAAAAATACTTTCTGGAAAACACCCAAGTTTTCCTACAATTGTTTTGAAAAATATTACCTTTATTCTATATAGTATCTAGCCTAGTTTTGTGATGTATTGTATTTGTGCGATGTTGAAATACTGTGTGTGTGTTTGTCATTTCCTTTTGCGTTCTCATTAAATTGTGTTTTGCTTCTACTATTTTATTAAACTAGATTAAGGACATTTTGCAATAATTATACTAGGCATATGTATGTAGGTACTAAATATTTATAGAACCTAAAAAGCACATACGGGTATCCCATACCTAGGTGCTTTTAAAAAAAATAAGCAGAAATGTGATTTATCAATAGTTACAGGAATTGTGTATCATTTATTCATTCATAATAAATGAATTTGATTTGGTTTGATTTGAATGTAGCATGTAGAATTTTTTACCATGGGCACAACCTTGTATATATGACAGGTGAGCCGGTGTTAGCTGTCAAAAATTGGAATCTAATATCCAAAAGCAGACTATGATAGATCTTGATGATCGAGATATCGATTTCTACTAAGTCGACCAAAGCAAATCGATAAATGTCAACCATTATGACACCTGTCAAAACCCTGCCAAACGATAGCACTCATCTTTTTCAGTTTTTGATATTTTATGATATGTCACTATTTGACCTTTTTGACTTGTATGAAAATTGTTGATTATGATTATGTTTAGAGTAATAATTATTAAGAAATGTATTTGAAATGCTGCTAAGAAAAAAATTTTAAATATCATTGTTTAGGTGATTTTTAGTATTTTTACATTTTTCAAAAGGAGAAAAAACGCTGTTTTCATTTAGATAGTATAAAAACAGCTCACAAAGACAATACTTTTTATTGTAAATATCTAAAAATGTGTCTTCGAGCGCATTAATCAAGTTTTAGACATATAATATAGGCTGCTGAAACTATGTGCATAAGAGAACATAATTCATATCAAGTTCATTGAAACATTATTTGATAATTTCAAGAGCCCATGAAGGGTATGACTTAAAGCTTAAACTTACGTCCTTTGGAAAACCTAAAACATGAACTTTAGGCCCATTTTTATAGTTTCCATTACAGCATTTTTGAGGCATAATTACACTTGGTATCACTTACCAAAAAATTAGCAAAAAACCGACAGAAAAACATACCATTAAAAACGAAAAAAAACTTATAAAACTGTGCTGTAACAATAAATGGGTATTAGCTGTAAACAGGCTGGCCGAGCAGCACATATTATTAAGGTATTGCATTAAAGTAACAGGCCTTTAAGCTCGCAATATATATTGTTTTACGTATTTGAAAATACGCCTAACAATATAAATTGTATTCCTAAATATACAACGAAATATTGATACAAGTTTCACGCACTTAAGAGCACATAAATAGTTCCGATTCCAGAAATATGAAAGAAAATAACACTAATTAGGGCAGCCATTATCGCAAAATATAATTTATTTAATAAATGAATGCCATTTTTACATAAACAACTTTTCTTGTTGCATATTATGAATACCGAGATGTATTCTAAAAGCATGATGCTCATAAGCCATCACACACTACTTACTGTTATTAATAAAAAATTACATTGAAAATGTGGGTAATTAATATCTAATAAACAGTAATATATAATAATAAATAATAATTCCGTTTAATGCTTAGAAATGAAACTAACAATTTAGCACTAAAACTTTTTTTTTGGAATTGCTGTAGAATCATAAATTTTTTTATCATTTTAGATTTTGTTGTTAATAGTATTTTTATTTATTATTGTATTAATTATAATAATGTAATTAGTTTTATTTTTGAATGTAAGCGGGGCCTATGAGGTGAGATTCTTCATGATTCTAGTATTTATTATCAAAGAAACGTTGGCTATTTAAAAATAGCATTCGTTTGTTAAATAAATACTAATTTGCAATGTTTTATTCTACGATGTTGTTAAGTTTATTGAAAAATTTGTTGATGATGATGATGATGAAAGTACTTTATTGTCCAAGAACTAATACATGTATACAATTCTTATTCACAAAGCAAAAACATGAGAAATGTTAATCCCAAACATTTAGAGAAGTATCTAATTTGAAAACACACAATATCAATGTATATAAACAAAAATCATAATAATAATAACAATCGATTGCTACAATAAATCACGAACGCCAATTAACAGGTAATAACGCTGTAATTATTAGTTATTACTAGGGCTCAAACTTGGATTCGCATATCATTTGTTAAAAAAAACTCGTTAATTATTGAATTAAATGCTTTTTTTAGCAAATATGATTTGATCAGATTTCGACAACACACAACACTCGGAGCATTTCTAAGTTCCAAACTAATGTGGTTATATATTTTTACACCATTGTATGTAAACGAATGAATCCCTGAAAGAGCCGCTATGGGGAATGGGAAGAGGGATATCATGTACCTGTCTAGTAATATAATCAACCTGATGAATAGGAAAAATACCTCCGTTTCTGCGAATTAGACAAACTGTTTCCAAAATAAACAACGAAGGCAAAGTGAGTATCATATGTTCTATAAAAGAGGACGACAATGTGTTCTGGGGTGGGCATTATTGAGATTTCTGACAGCTCTTTTTTGCAGAGCAAAAATTGATTGGAAGGGATAATCCGAACATGCGTCCCAAAATGGAAGTGTATATCTTAGATGTGATTCTACCACGGCAAAGTAAACATTCTTAGCAGCAACTCCTCTTAATTCCCGAAAAGCTGCCCCTAAGGGGGAATGACCAGATAAAAGTTTATTATTGAATTTTATTATGTGATGACGAAATTTTAATTTATCGTCAATTATTAAACCAGGAAATTTAGAGTTCTCCACAATTTCCAATGAATTGTCGCCAAAAACCAGGCTCTCTGCACTGTAATTAAAACCAACGATATGGGTCTTTGACATATTAAGGCAAAGTTGATTGGAATCGCACCACTGCTTTATCTTCAGAAGATCAGACGTGCCCCCTCAATCGCGAGCCGCTCAGGATCCCCGTTGCACTACAAAATGGTCGTGTCATCGGCAAACAAAGTGAAATGTCCCTTGACGTTAATTTTAATGAGGTCATTGATGTATATTAGGAACAATAAAGGACCAAAGACCGAACCCTGCGGTACACTACAATTCACCAGCTGTCCACCACTTCCACCAGATGACACACCATTCAGATGCATAGCCTGAACGCGATGCGAAACATAACACTCAAACCAGCTGAGTGCCACACGCTTAACGCCATAGGCTGAGAGCTTTCGCAACAGTATTCTGCGACTCACGCAGTCGAATGCCTTGGATAAGTCACAGAAAGCTGCCGATTTTGCTTATCTTTTGTCTACCCCCTGGAATAGTTTAGACAGAAAGTCAAGCATAGCAACAAAGGTGTTCATGCCCGATAGGAAACGGAATTGACCATGGTGAAGTATTTTCTGACCCTTGAGGAAGCTCAAAAGTCGCTCATTTACCAGTCTTTCTATTAATTTGCACAATGTCGACAAAAGTGAAATGGGTCTATAGTTATAGCATCCCTTGTGAAGAGGGATTACTTTTGCCGTCTTAAGACATGAAGGAAATGAGCCCGATTGAAAGGATAAGTTAATTACGCCAGAAAGAGCCTGAACGGCGACCCAAGGAAGATTTTCCAACGTTTTAAGTGAGATTCCATCATCATTAGTCGCCCTTTTGTTTTTATTAACCGTATTGCAGATATAATTTCATGGGGCGTAGTTGGAAGCAGGTAAAATAAATTTGAAATACCAATATCAGATAGAAAGAGAGGATCGCAAGAAGAAGAAATATTTTCAGTGAGGTTGCTTGCGGCCGAACAGAAGTAATTATTCAGCAAATCAGAATCAATCTTAATTTCAAGAGAGCTACCAACTCTAGAAGTAATTTCATTGATAATTGACCAAGTTTCACGTTCTCTGTTTGTAGATCATTGTAAACGTTTAGAATAGTAGAGCCTCTTCACAGCTCGCAAAACAGACCTGTAAATCCTGCGATGTCCAAAGAAAAGCGACAGTACCAACTGATTATTGGGATAAAACTTTTTAAGACTCAGGAATCTTAGAATAGATGCATTCATTTTTCATGACTAATTTAGTTTCTTTTGCTATGTGTGATACATTCTTTTTAAGGCAGGTAAAATCTAATATGGCGGCCGTGATACTGGAATCTGACTAAGTGGGCTTAATTCTAGTAAAATTTTGCTCCAGAAATATTTTTACATATTTTAAATTTCTTATAATTAAAAAAGTCACCTACATGAGGTTTTCTAAAATGCAATATTTCAATTTTTTCAAAATATATTAGAAACCTGAATGACTAGAAGTGCTTCCCAAGCGCTGTTAAATTAATAAGAGAATTGTTTTAAACTTTTCTCATTTTACTTTTCTTCCATGTCTTATTGTTTCCGAGATCCCAATACATGCACCTTCAGTTTGGGATAAATTGTATATATAATTTCTTAATCCGGTAGTGATGAATTAATATGATTTAAATAATCTTATCAGGTGCAAAATATATTTATATTTGACAATCCCCAATTATCGTATTATCGAAGATTAATGGATCATCGTTAAATATTTGTTTTTCAAATCTTTGTAGTTCAAATTGAGCAATTGAGTTCGTGAGCAATAAATAATGTATTCTTTAATATCACTTACGCTAACGTGTATAATAACTATTTGTTACAGCATTTAATAAGGTATTAATGTGTTTAATATTGTTATTAACTCGACAATAAATGTAGATTAGTCATTGCACGATTTTCTCATAGTGATTGAAAGAAAATATGGATTCATGATATAAAATATTAATATCATACATGGGGAGGAAAGTGGTGATTGAGGAACCAATTGTTGTGATAACCTCTAATCTAAAGTCTAAAAAAAGCAGCGAATGCAGGAAAATGATCAACGAGTGATTATTTAAATATCAGTTTGTGCTGTTTTTTTTTTTGGGAAAACGAAATTTTCATTAAATAAACACCGCCACATGTGTAACCTCGTCGGTAGAGGTAAGGGGTGATTAACATTTCTTTTGGATTAAATTAAATTGTAATCAAACCTGAATTAAATCGCCCCAAAAAAAATCCCAAAAAGAATAAATTTCGTATTGTTTTTAAATTTTTATATCTAGATGTCTACAAAATAGCCCCTACCACCCTATTGGAATACGATTTTTCCTCAACTATATTCCTTTATATTTTACTGAAAATAATATCTTAAATGAAATCTCTCTCCCAGAAAGGCAACGTTGCATTGGAGGTCATCCTTCTGCACAACTGCTGCAC
>MU183000.1:0-27452 GCA_016904865.1 Pissodes strobi | reverse complement strand
TGCGGTAAAGTGTGCAGTGCACACTTTGCCATTGCTCAACTGAAAAATTCTTTTAACGAAAAAAACCTATTGACAACCTATTATGCTATGGTTTACTCACACATAATATCTTACAACATCGTCATTTGGGGACAATCATCGGATATTAACAGACTCTTTGTGCTACAGAAAAGAATAATTTGTCTTATTTTTAATCTACTATATGGGTGATTCTCTGCAAATACTACTATTTAATGTTACCCGTTTTAAAATACTTATATACAAATTTATATGAACAAAATTTTATTTGAAATTATCTGAGAATATTGCTGAAATATGTTACAAGTATTTTTTTTGTAATTATTTAATAAAATTTATTATTTTTTACCATTTTACTATTATAACGTCATATCCTCTGGCGGTTACTACGATCCTAAATTGCATGTTAAGTTGAAAATAAATTATTTATATTAGTAATAAAAATATAAATTAGGCATTTGTAGTGAAAGCAAACCATAGAGATTATGTAAACCTAACACATATAAATAAATTCATGCGCGTTTTTCTAAATTTAGCCTAAATTTGTTGTTACCAAATATAGCCGTCAGTCCTCTGTTTTAAAATGAAAGTGTGCTTGTAATCGGATAGATGTCGCTACCATGCTATTTCGTATGGGAACGATTACATTCAACGTTAGTTTTGCGTGAGCCACGGCACAAGCAGATTTTTGTTATAACTTTTTGTATTGTACAAACTTATTTTGCCTTAAAACAAAGTGTCACACTACAACAATCATTCCTCTGGTAAGTGTTTTTGAATAAAATATGTTTCCTAAAATATTGTTATGGTTTTTTTCTCATCAGGGATATATAAATTACTATGAGCACTGTAAAATGTGAGGTTATAAAATAAGCCCACGTGATAGATTAAAAAGAACATGTAAAATCGTCATTCCTCTGGCGTCAGTCCTCTGGTTTCTATTAACCCAGAGGAATGACGATATGTCCAGAGGAATGGTGAAATACATTCATGCATTAAGAAAAAGTCTCTAGATTTGTATGTTCTTTTACAGGAATAAAAAATGGCTAAAACTAAACAAACAACGCCACAAACAAGAGAAGAAAATCTAAGAAAAAAAACGAGAAGCGGAAAGGAAGAGGTATCTAAGACTAAAGCAAGATCCCATCGGTAGAGAAAAACTAAGACAAAAAGAAATCACGCAATACTTACAAAAGAAAGCCAAAAATGTTGTCAAGCCAATCAGGTGTCTTAGTAAAAGGGACCAACGAAGGAAAAGAAAACAATGGAAAGAATACTCTCAAAAGTACAGAAATAAGAAAAAGCAGATTAGGACTGAAAATGAACATCTCATCCAGAGAATGCGTCAAGATACACCACCGATATCAGAAGGCGAGGAAGACCGTAATCTTGTAGCTGCTACACCTCAAAATAACCGCAAATTATCGGAAAGCAGAAGAAGAAGAAAAAAAAGAAGCCGTGACAATAAACAAAAAATAGAACTAATTAAGAAGTTGAAATTACAGGTTCAAAAATACAAACAAAAATACCACCGGTTAAAAAAAAATCTGCAAAAACTGATGCACCAACACCAGGTAAAAGAGTGCAACAAATAATGCAAATATTTGATAAAAATGTTGTTACCAAAAAATTGCTTTTTAGTGAAGTAATTTCCGACCAGTTGAAATCAAATTATAACAATTTAAAAAGCATAAAAGAAAAGCAGATTTTTAAAAATGTAGGTGGAAAAATAGTAAAAAAATATCGGGTAAAACAGAATCTTACCGGAATTCTACGTGGAAGTAAAGTTAAGGAAAATAACATTACAGATAAGGGTATTCTCCATTATCAAAGCAATAAAAGAAATTCAGTTAGCAAAAGTAAAAAAGTAAATGCCATTTGCCAATTTTTAGAAAATGACTTTAACAGTAAATTGTGTCCAGGCAAAAAAGACTACTGTTCTAAAAATAAAGTTATTAAACAGAAACGGTATCTATGCGATACATTGCGCAATTTGCATAGAAAATTTGTAACCTCTCATCCAGATATGCCCGTAAGTTACACATTTTGGTGTAAAAACCGTCCATTTTGGGTTGTCTCCAGGAACGTGTGGCTGTACATTGTGCATGAACATGGCATTAATAGTTCAAACATTAAACAGAATGGAAGTGATAAAGGAATGCAATGTTTCTGAGGTCCCTAAAGCATTTTGCTGTGAACAAAAAACCACAAGGTGTTTGTTACGTGAATGTTTAAACTGCACAGATAATATAATTTTGTATAAACCATATGAAGGTACAAGAGTTGGGCATTATTTTAAGTGGGCTCCAAAAAAGGATACGTTCTTCGATAAGAAAACCCAAGAAGAAAAATCTATAATTAGAACTATTAAATTTAAATGTTTCAAGACATTAAATGAAATTGTAGTAGCTTTTGAAAGTTCAATTACTAATTTTTTAAAACACAGAGGTAGATCTTTACACCAGCACGTTCAAATTTCCTCCAAAAAAGCAGATTTAAAACCAAATGAAGTTATCATTCACATGGATTTCAGCGAGAACTATGCCTTAAAGTATGCTGAAGAGACGCAAGCGTTTTATTTTGGAGGCTCACGCCAACAGATTTCACTTCATACCGTAGTCGTTTATTTCAAGTCTATCGACACTGTGAAATCAAAGTCTTTTTGCACACTTTCGACATCTCTTCGGCACGATGTCTCGGCCATTTGGGCTCACCTTCAACCAATTTTAAACTATATTTTCGAAGTTTTAACTGCAGAAACCCTGGTGTTTGTCAGCGATAGTCCTGCGACTCAATATAGAAATAAAACTATGTTTTACTTCCTAGCAACTAAACTGCATATTCTATACCCAAAAATTAAAGAATTTTCCTGGAACTATTTGGAGTCGGGACACGGAAAAGGTGCCCCAGATGGCATTGGAGGTGTCACAAAGCGAACGGCCGATAGACTAGTGGCTGAAGGAAAAGATATTGGATCATATGAAACGTTGTTTAACAGTCTTAAACAAAATATTGAAAATGTAACTTACTTTTCTGTCAGTAAAAAAGACATTGAACATATTGATAGTCTTATTAAAAAGGAAAACGTTAAGATTTTCGTCGGAACAATGCAAGTACACCAAGTTAAATTGGCTAGCTATTCCACGAGTTTGCTACGTTTCTTCTCGTTAAGTAGCTTTGATGTTGAGAATCCTCGCTATTTAATTGGAACATTGGACTACTCAAAAGAAAAGGAAAATAATAATATCCAGACAGTGTCAGACAGTGAAACCGATGACGATTTGCCTTTAATCCACTTTGCTTCAGAAGAAAAGCCACAAAAGCTTCGGTACGAAGATGTGTACAATTCAGATGGGGAAGCTGGTCCAAGTGCTTCTGGATTAAGCGTCACCGATTTGAGTCCAAGGAATATTAAAAAAGGAACTTATATTCTAATAGCATACAAAACGGGGCAAAAAAGTTACCGCTATGCCGGAATAGCTCAAAATAACGTTGATGAAGATGAAGTTGAGGTAATGTTCTTAAAAATATGCAAGTTTCGAAATTCGCAAGCATTTCAGGCTAATGAAAGCGATATAGCATTTGTGAACTTTGAACAAATATTATCAATTCTACATCCGCCTGATATTTTGGTTCGAGGAAATAAAACCTATTATGTATTTCAAAATGAAGTTGATGTTTTTGAAAAAGCATAATCTTTAAAAATGTGTATCATTTATCATCACTTTTATTAGATAGGCATTTAGTTTAAAAAATAGATTAGATTATAAAGGTCATTCTTTATTATATTAAAATCATTCCTCATATTTTTATGAATTTTCTATTATGTTCTTTAACTCTTTGTTGTTAAGTTTCCGTTAGAATTTTGTTACTTTTTTATTTCATAATAATTTTCTTAACAAGTTTAAGAAAATGCGGGAGAATATCATTCCTCTGTTTTGGATGGTTATTCCTCTGTTTGCATTTTTTTTTAAATATTCCCCAAATTGACAAAAAATAAAAAATAAATGTGTTCCCTAGTTATATCATAGTTTTTATTGTAGGTATAGTCTAAATTTAATAATATGAACCCATTCTGGAATAATTTTCATTTTTTTAAAAACGACATGCAAAAAGTATTTGTTAAGGAGAAACACCCATATAATTGAAGCTGTAGATTAATTTTCAAAAAAAAAAATTCTCACTCTAACCTCCATCTCCTTGTTTAAGCTTTTAATGCACATTTACAAAAACAAACATCTATTTATTCTTAATTGCCATATACATGGTCACAATACCAGGAAAAAAGATACTTTTCGTTTAATCCGGCCCAACCATTCATTTTATCAAAAGTCGCCTATTTATGCAGGTTGCAGCTTTTTTAATTTGCTTCCTAATGAAGTAAAACTTTCTCCAAGTGATAGTATATTCAGAAAAAAAATTAAAGGAGTTTCTCGTTGATCACAGCTTTTATGCGCTAAACGAGTATGTTTTGACTTGTAGTTGAATCGGCGTTTTAGTTCGTCCAGCTCTCAAGTTTGTTTTTTATATACCTTTGTTTAATGTCACATATTTGTGAGTTGTATCCTTATCAAGGTATACATATTTCTTTGACGTGTCTTATTTATGTGTTTATG
Organism: Pissodes strobi; assembly: GCA_016904865.1. NCBI lineage: Eukaryota > Metazoa > Arthropoda > Insecta > Coleoptera > Curculionidae > Pissodes > Pissodes strobi. Next base: position 22,818 of record MU183000.1, on the reverse strand, counting down.
TAATTGAAAGACAAATAAAATACTTTCAGTTTTTTTTTACTTTTACTTTTACTTTGAAAAAGTGGTCGATCCTGCCATAATGATGTCAGGGCCCGCCGTATTGGCTTTCTTGGCAAGTTTCAGTCGCTGGCAAAGGTTTTTTCTGATCTAAATTGGGCGACAAGGGTACTGTCATCTGCAAAACTATAAACAAGATTGTTGGTTTCAAATTCAAATTCAAATTCATATTCTTTATTTCCATAGACATTTAAAAAATGTATCGGAATTGTCAAATTACATATGGAAATGGGAATTAAGTCAGACTAAGTACATACATACATCCAGTCACAAACTAAAATTTAATTAAAATTACACAAAAAATACTCTGTTAAGGAATAAAAAGCAAAGTTGGCTAGCGTGGTCTTTAAAGTCTTCATAAATACAGAAAAAGTTTTAGCATCCTTAATAAATTGCGGAGATGATTAAATATCATCAGAGAGGTAATTATAGGACCATCCTATACCTGGGTCAGTCGCGCCATAGGGACATAGAGTTTATTAGCATTTCGAGTTTTATAATAATTTATGTCCCTACATTTTTCATAATTTTTTGAATTTTTGAAAATCTGACTAGCACATTGTAAGATATAAATATTTATTACTGGTGGGATCTTTTACCTTGCTTGGTGACATGATTCTCTGAATGGAAGTCTAAACACAGTGCGAATTATGCGCTTTTGACTAATTAACACCCTTTCAATACTACACGAGTTTCCCCAAACATACAAACCATAGGCCAGCACAGAATGAACAGCCGCATAGTAGAAGGTTTTGATTGTAAAGGCATCGATGGAGTCTCTAGTTTAGTTTGCTGCAGACTGCTTCCGCTTGATGGTTCCAAGACAAATGTCGATCAAAAATAATTCTCAACAATATAGACGAGTCCTGTTGGATTAAGTGAGTTGAGCCCTCCCTCAGGAGTAAGCTTCTATCCTGAGTGGCACGAACTGGAGTGAAAACCATGAAACTGGTTTTTAAGCTGTTCAAGCAAAGACCATTTTTCTTACACCATCCTGCAATATCTTCTATACATTTGTTGGCTCGTGAGTGAAGTGTCTCATAGCTCTGCCCAGCAATGATGGCTGACGTGTCATCAGCAAAAAGAGGCAAATAACAGCTGTCATCAACAAGAATAGGCAAGTCATTTATGAATAACAAAAAGAGAATTGGACCGAGTACATCCCCTTGTGGAACACCAACTGCGACAGATAACCAATCGGAGAGTGATACTAGATCACCAACAGTTAGTTTAACAGCCTGAGTCCTGTCAGACAAGTATGATTTGATCCACTCGAAAGCTAAGCATCTTATGCCATAGTAAAGAAGTTTATCCAAAAGTAAGGCATGATTTATGGTGTCAAAAGCCTTAATAAAGTCAAAAAAAATACCGACAGACTTTAGTCTTGACTCAAAATTCGCTAGTATTGTGGCATAGAAAGATATTAGGGCATCTGCAGTTGATAACCCGGGTCGAAACCAAAACTGCCGGCAGGAGAGGATGTCAAAATCATCCAAAAAAACTTACAAGTGTTCTTTTAAAGGCCTTTTCGACGATCTTCGAAAAAACCGACAACAAGGCAATAGGAGATGTGTAATTATCCACAAGAGAAGACTCTTCTTTTTTGTGAAAAAGTACAATAATGGCAGCCCTTAGTTCACTTGGAAAGTATCCATATTGGAAGGATAAATTTATGAGGTAGGTCAAAACAGGGACAACACTATTAACACACTCGCACAACAAATTACAAGGGATGTCATCTGCACCACAGGATTTCTCGCCCGTAACAGATTTAATAAACTCCAAAGTTTCACATTCCGTAAATGGGAATAAGAAAATGGATTGAGATGAGCTTCTGTATGGCATTTCAGTATTTGTAGGGACCTGGAAATTCTTTGTGAGTTTGTGTGCCGAGTCAATAAAAAAGTAATTAAATGCATTTGCGATGTTCCGGGCACCAGTAACATTATTGCCATTGGCGGTAATTTGATCAGGAACAGTTTTTGATTTTTTGCTGGAGAAATTTGAAGTTGACCTTATAACTTCCCATGAGGTTCGTGATATATTAGATGATGTTATTATTTTCTGCGAGTTGTAGGCTTTCTTCGCTGTGGCAATATTATTCCTATGAGATTTTAACCTAATTTTATAAGATAACAATAGTTCGAAACAGTTACCAGATTTAATTTGTGAAAACAGAAGACTTAGCTGTCTACCTTCATTTGCGATTTCGGGTGTTATCCAAGGACTTAGGTTCCTACGGAAAAATTTGCGTTTAGCTGTGTAGGGAAAACTCATGTTAAATAGGCTTTGGAAAGTGTCAAAAAAATAAGTAAACCTGCTCTCAATATCCAGCGTTTCTAGTGCAGACAGTTCACGTTCTCACGAGAAAAGGATCTAGAATTTACCAATGAATCTGCGGCTAGGTTCCCTTTCACCCTGTTGCCCAGGTCAAAACTCAAAATCTGCGCTCGATGGTCTGTGAATGTCAGATCCAAAGTTTTATTAGCTAACTGAGGAGCATTCGTGAATACAGTATCAATCAAAGTACAGGACGTTCCATAAATTCTGGAAGATTCCAAAAAAACTTGTTTAAGACCGTATGAGCTAAATGCATTCAAAGTATACATTGCTTCCTTACACTTAGAGTTAAAATCATAATTAAAATCACCACAAACGAACAATAAAGTATTTACACAATAGTTTCAGCAATCTTTCGAGAGATACGTTAGAGGTTGGAAAAACAGAATTTGGTGGACGATACAAATAAGGCACCAAGATGTTTACATTGCTTCCAGTTTTTATTATGGTAGCTGCACACTCAAAGTGATTTGGCAGTGAGAAATCTTTATTTTCAAGATATTTATTATGAGTACTAAAGTCACTCCTTACAAAAATGGCTACACCACGAACTCTAGAGTCTCTGCAAAAGTATGATGCAATGTTGTAGTTATTAAGTTTAAAATACGTCGCTTCTGCATCTGCCATCCAAGTTTCTGCAATGCACAAAATTTCAGGATATTTCTCTGAGTGCAAAAAAAGTTCCAATTCTGAAGCCTTAAGTCTGATGCTTCTTGCATTCAAATTTGTAATCCTCACTTCATTCATGGAATTAATTTCCTCTGGCTCCTCCAGAATAATTTTTCTTTCGGTTGTCGTAGGTACTGTATCTGGATCGCTGGTTACGGACATGAAAAAACGTGAACCTTTTAACAGCTATGCCCTGTGGCCAGTTTTTGGACTGTAGTAAGTTGTCCTCAAGTTCTTTAGGGGCCATGACTTTAAATGCTCTATATTCACCAGACTTTACATCCGTAGTCTCAATGTTGAACTTGACATTCTGTCCAAAGTTAGCCTTTAGATATTCCAAAAGATCAGTCTGAGTAATATCAAGCGAGACCCTTGACACAGAAATCGTGGTAAGCGGTGTGGATGCCATCAAATTGCCGAGAACAGTATCGGACTTTTTTTCACCAACAATCGAATTTCTATTTTTCGGTTTCGGTGAGCAGGTAATTAATATAGATGAAAAAAGGGTTGGTGAAAGTATTGCGCTCTGACGCACGCTCACATTAATGGTGATTGTGTCTGAGATGTGTCCATCAACTGCAACGTGCAGAGATCGGTTCTTAAGGAAACTAGCAAGAAAGCTGCAGAGAGACGCTGCAGTTTGAAGGACGGCAGTTTGTTGAGCAATCCATCATGCCAAATTGTGTCGAATGCTTTCGGGAGACAGAGAAAGAAGTCTGGAAGAAATGGGTGTTAGCTCGTGGGCGCAGTTCTTTAACATTTGGTATTCGTCTGTCAAAGGTGAAACAGACGTTTTTGCAAAGCTATTACTCACTGCCTTTGCTACCGACGAGAAATTCCTGGAGCCGCTGGGGCATTGCAAAAGGTTATTCCTGGTTCTTTGATTGTGTTTGTCCTTAGTTTCGTCAATCACATGTTTGCATTCGTTTCTCAATTGTGTAAAATAATTGCGACTTTCAGCGGTCTGATTTTGCTGTCAATACTTGTAGGCTTTTTGTTTCCTAGGTACGGCTCTTTCGCATCTTCTGTCGAACCAGGTCTTTCCTTTTGTGGGACAGGGGGAGGGGGGGGGGGGGGGTGGGGGGGCCATGGCCCTGGGAATTTAACCGACTCTTTTTTCAACATACCATTCATGCCATGCCATTCAAGAGTGTGCCGAATCCTTGTTTTTTTAACGATTTTAACGACTTTTGGCTAAAAATTGGGCGTGGCATCCCCAAATTTTTCCGCCTTCGGCGGCTTAGCCTCCTCCGTCTTTTGCCACTGCGGCCTTGTCTACGGTTCGCCCCCCTTGACAAAAAAACCTGTCTACGCCCATAGCCTCGTTCATCTATTAATTCATTTAGTATGCATTTAAACATTACAATTTTTCAGTAGAAGAAATAAAATTACTAAATCGTTTATTTGCAATAATTACAAATTAATACAAATCTCGGCACACGGTTATGAAAATTATTATTGCTAATTAACAAAAAGAGCTTAATAAATGGCATTAATAATAAGCACTCTAATATCGGATTGGATCTACATTGGCCAGCTGCACTTTTGCCACCCTTCTTGGCATGGTGGGCATTAGGTTTGTAATGAAATCTTGACGAATAGTTTCCCATTCTGCTTTAACCGCATTTGCCAACTCTTCTAATGCTCACCTTTTTCAATCATGCTTCATACTTGCTCAGTTACATTCATATGCGGTGATCTGGCGAGCCAATTCATTATTTCAGTATTATTATGCCTTATAACTTCTTGATCGATTTTAGCCCTGTGTAGACGCCCATTCTGCTTTAATCGCATTTGCCAACTCTTCTAAGTTATTAAATTAATGCTCATCTTTCTTAATTATGCTTCATACTTGCTCAATTACATTCATATCCGGTGATCTGGCGAGCCAATTCATTATTTCAGTATTATTATTGCTTATAACTTTTTGATCGATTTTAGTCCTGTGTAGATGCGCATTATCGTCCACCAAGACACAAACTCGCCGAAGTTTTGTGGCAATGGAATAATAACATTGTTAATGCACAATGCACATGTACTAGACTGTCTGACTAATACAACCAGATCCGTCTTCTAGCGATAACACTACTCCATACAAGCATAACTTCAAATGGTACTCTTGCATCCATTTTTCTTTGAGAAACTGTTCCTTTATTTCGCTCGATACTAAAATTCGTCAGTTACATTCAAACAAATTAAACCTGCATTCATCTTAGTATATAGACCTACTTCATTTAGTCTATACTGCAATTCCCCAGTTGGCATGAGCTTGAGCCCACTGCCTCCTTGCAGGTCGACGAGCAGCTTGCAGAGCAGCACGTCTGCGAGCAGTATTGTTCATACCATCTTCTTTGCACTGTCTGAGTTGAAATTCTTAAGCCAGTGGTTCTATGAATATTAACGTTAATTTTGGTAGCATTTATTGTTCTTCGACATCTTACAGCCCGAAGAATCATGCGATCTTGCCTGCGAGTCGTTTTACGAACCCGTCCGCATTGGTTTTGGTGTATCTACTGCGGATTTCTTTCAATTTGATTTCTTTCTAGAACCCCGTTGTTCTTTCATATTGTCGATTGCATGATATTTTTAATGCTCTGCTTTGTAATTAAAATTATAGGTAGGGTAGGTATTATTCCTTTCAGTACATTGTCCAACTTACTGAACTATATTTCTAATATTTCATTTTACACTTTAAAATATGCAGATGTTATTGCACAAAAAAAGGTCATGCCAAATACATGAAAACGTAGGCACTTAATTTAAAAGTCTATTGTCATGGAAAATTTAATCTGCTTTAAACGATTCCATGTTATCTGAGTTTAATTTATTGTTCTATGCTTAGATGATAGAAACTTTAGATGAAATGAGGTTTCAGCATCTAAAAATCTCATCAAAATTCGTTAACCCGTTTTTAAGTTACAGCATTTAAAAATTTTGTTACCTAAATTTTATGTTTAGTGGGGTAACTAAGGCCAAAGGACATAATATCCACGGTAATGTACCATATTATAACGCGTAAAAACCATATTGACGAAATGGCACACTCGCCTTTATTGATCATGATCATAACAACCCTACTGAAAAATCACTTGCGGCTTAATGTGTAAAATACGAGATTTCAAAGTCCGCAAACCGCATACAAAAAAAAATTATTTTTAAAAGAGTTACAACGATTTGAAAATGGGTCTAACAATTGCTTTTACCAATCCTTTTGTTGACCACTTTATTAAGGCTCTTGCGCTAAAAACAACTGAGAAAATAGGTTAATACCAGCAACATTGGATCAATGACTGACTGACTTAATGGAAAGGAGGCGACATGTAAAGATCGGGTGCGACACAGAGGAATACCGCTACGACTAAAACAAGTCAAATATGAAGAGATATCAAATCGGTGTGAAGAAGCTAAACAACTACATGAATTGTATGACACGCTGACACGTACAACTTTCATAAACAATTTAAGAACATAACGGACATAATTGGTAGAAAGTGCAAAATAATGCCGGATCCGCAATAACAGACCGGGACTTTGATGGTCGAGGGACGAGGATGTTGGAGCCTTGGGTTGGACTGGCAAGGAAATGCAGAATTAGACAGAGTTCTTGCCATGAGACATCTGAAAGATACAAAACCTTATCCCAGAATTTGTGAGACAAACTAATCAGCCCTATAAATTACACTTCTAAAACCATTCTCATGAAAATATGTATAAAAAAATGCGAATCCTGGCACTGGGAATTTGGTACAACCTGAAAAGAAACGTGTTTTGCTGCGTTATAGACTTTCACAATGCGTTTGATAACGTTCATTATCATTTGCTACTACCTACGCTGCAAAACCTCTGGATATGAGATTGAAATCAAAGCGCTGAAAAAGTGAAAGAAATCCCTGAACATAAATTAAGCAGTTCCGTTTAATAGAATACAACTGGCTTTTCAAATTACGAATGATGCCTACGTTACAATATATTATTTCGATGTAGTCTAAGCAGCAGTTCTTAACCATTCCTTTAACAGAGACCCCCTCAGATATATTTCATTGCCACAGACCCCTAACTTTACTTACTATTTATATCCCCAAAATTCATCAAATATTTATCTGAATTACTCATCGCCCTACGTCGCAGTAGAGAAAATGCAGAAATGTCACTTCTTTAATTTATTTTATTGAAAGTAGTAGTAACAGTAGTAATAATACTGAACAACAAACCTTGAAAATATGACTTGCTAATATTAAGCAATAAATGCCCAGTGCTAAATTTAATTTAGGAGCCTTAAAATATCAGGCTTCATTGCAGAAACTTGCACTCTGAGTTGTGATTCTATACGTTGTTCAAAGGATTTTCACGAAAATGATAAAAGGTATTGATAAATCAGCAACTGTAAAATAGTCTTTATTTTATTTTTTCAATTTTGATTATACCTTTTTATTTTTTCAAAAGTAATGTATTAGTTAGGGAAACTATTGTTTCATTATGATGAAAAGGTCATATCTAAGAGCATATCTTAAAAACTAATTATTTCGTAATTTTTATAGATTTTAAAACAGTTGATTTAGTGATAATATTGTAAAAAACAGTATGCACTGATAAGATAATAAAACAATAAATTACATACAGGATGTCACAAATTCGAGCCCGTGCATATGGAGATCTTGAAAACCGTAAAAGGCACGAAGATATGGTGGCAATTTGCTGATGAAATCTTTCAGGAAATAAATTTTGGATTATCAGTTGGTACATCTAGCAGTGCTGTGAAAATATAAAAATAACGTCTATTTCCATATCACCTTAACTCGGTCCGAGAACACTATGAAGTCAACTCTGCAGCCAGAATCATTACTGGGAGTGGCTTTCAAGTCTAAACTTCTGGAAAACGCTAGGGAAGTATTATACATTTTCTGGCTCAGTTAACTGGCGTTTTAAACAATGCATCGCTAAAATATTGAAATATTCATTTACTGACATATTTATGCAATCAAGCGAGCTGCTTTTTGGTATCGAATGAAAAAATAAGCAGCTCTATCTCATTTTGTCATTAATTTAAAATTGAAACTCCTTGTGTAATAAAAGCTTATTGTTAATGATTTTGTAATTAAACTGCCTGTAATTAAAAACTGACCCATGGCTTATAAGCTGCACTATAAATCAAAAGTAAATTTCTACTTTGTGTTAATGCATCCGACTTCTTTATGGTCCTTTCAGAGTTTAGCACCATAAACATGATGCCAGGTCCAAGATAATGATAGTGTGGGGGTATTTTATGGCCAACAGAGTAATTAATAGAAGGGTTTCAGCAGAGATGGCAACTTGGCACGCAAAACACATACTAATCACATTTTTATTCCCTTTTATATGATGTAGCAGATTATAACTAAGTTAAGAAATATGTCGTTACATATAGTTAATGGCGGAATAAAAACGTTTACATTAATAAAATAAATGGAATTAATGTAATGCAAAAATTTATATGAGCAAGAGCAGGTCTGAGTTCATTATAAAAATTAAATTAAATATTGATAATTTACTGAACCAAAATAGGTTGGCACGACGGCTTCTGAAAGGACCATGAAGAAGTCGGATGCATTAACACAAAATAGTAGTAGTTATTTGATATCGCACAGAACTAGAGTAAATAGCTTATGATGTGATATAAATGTGTTTGATCTTTTAATGCTAATCTCATAATAGTTTGTCCCTTAAAGTTATTATATTGACTTCTTAATTTCGTTTTCCTGGTCTTACCTATTATCTTGTCTTGCCGTTTGCATTACCTACTGCTTTGTTGAATTGTACGTATTCTATACCTTCCTACTATTTTTAGTGCGTTACATATCTGCTTTTTTCTACAGCAATTGTTTTGATTTGGTTGTCAGCTATTTTTCCTTAATTTGTATTTTTTGCATTATTCTTTTATTTGCATCCATTATATTTTTATTAAGAGATGTTTATTAACTATCGTGGTGTTTCATGGCTATTATGTCTAGAAGACCTAATGTGATTACGTCGAGTTGGCTTTTGTATATTCTTAAATTTAATTCTCACTTTTGCGCCTTATGTAACTTCCGGCAATCTCGTATTTTTCTTTTCTCTGACATTTCTTGTTATCCGGATGTACCATTTGCTATACCGCTTTGTTGGGGTCTGCGTATTTTATCATATTTCCCATACCACTTCTACTTACATTTACAGTTATCTCTTTTTTCTAGCTAGTATGTTGCTTTTCTTTCTTTCATGTTTATTTTATTATATTTGTTATTCTTTAGTTTACATTCATTAGATTTTCATTACGAGTTGTTTTGTTTGGTAGCTGTTATAATGTAAATTGCATTGAAATCTTTCATCGTTCTTGCGTCTAATTGCTTTTATGTATCTTTAAATGTATTTTCCTCTGCCTCCATTGTGCCTTCATTTTACATTTTAACAATTGTTTAATACTGTATTAGCATCTCAATTTCTCTTTCTACCCTGTTTTGTCATTTGTACATATTCTGTCATATTCCTCTTACCAATTCCACCTTACCTCATTTCTAGTAATGACTTTTTTGACTTTGTTATCAGCTTTGACGGTGCACCAGCTTTATTGCAATTTCCTTTATATTTTATTTGTATCTGTTACATTTTCATTAATAGATGTTTCTTTTATTAACTGTTGTTAGTGTTAGGGTCAGTGTGCCTTCGTGTATCCTCAAATGTATGCCTTTCTATATTACACCTCTTTTGGCATCCTTATTCCGTTTGTGCCTTCGTGCAATCTTTTACTTTCTTTTTTTATCATAATAATAATAATAATAATAATAATGATAATAGATGCTTTATTGTCAAAAAATTTTCCAATTTGTAGACAAAGCTAGAGTACAAAATATACAAAACATATAAAAACACAAATAGAAATATACAATAAAAAGAAAAACCTAACTATACAAAACTTTATAAAATTGTGCAAATTGTACGATGTCAAAATATTATTCAAAATGTTAAATATCAAAAGCTAGAGTACAAAACATACAAAACATATAAAAACACAAATAGAAATATACAATAAAAAAAAAAGAAAAACCTAACTAAACAAAACTATACAATTGTACAAATTGTACGTGGTCAAAATATGTAAAATATTAAATATCAAAATATTTAACATCAAATCCTAAACACTAAACACCAAGCATTAAACAGGAAATCATTAAACCAGTGTGTAAGATGCTCAAAATTAAGTATTAATTAAAAAAAAAAAGTCGTTGTCTGCGTATAAGGCTCTCTCCAGTAAGTATAATCTCAAAGCTCTGCGAAATGCGGGAAAAGATGTTATTGACTTCAGTTCAAATGGTAGATTATTGTGCATTTTTTTTTTGCATTGTACAATATAGAGCTTTTAACTAACTCTGAGCGTGGGGTTGGCAGATAAAGATCATGCTCCGTATTCCTAAGTGGATAGTTGTGGAATGGTCTATCTGGAATGGCAGATATGTGCTGGCGAATTAAGCAAACCGATTCAAATATGAATAAGGAAGGGAGAGTTAATATTTTAAATCTTTTAAAGAAATCCTGGCAATGAGTTCTACTGTTTAATCCCAGTGAATATCGAACAGCTCTCTTTTGTAGTTTGAAAATACGCTCAAATTGAGTCGCACAACACGTACCCCAGAGTGGAAGGGCGTATCGGAGGTGCGACTCAAAAAGGGCATAATAGACTGTTCTAGCAGTTGACACGCTAAGTTCCCTGGAAACAGTTCTTAACGCAAAACAGGCAGAACTTAATTTTTTTGATAAGACATTGATGTGCAAGTCCCACTTCAAATGGCTGTCCACAAAAAGCCCCAAAAATTTCTCAGATTCAACGACGTCGATAGTGGTGTTATTAAGTACAAAAGATTGCAACGTACTTTTATATGACAAAACTTTAGTTTTAGAAACGTTGAGGCACAGGAGATTAGAATCACACCATGATTTAATGGTGATTAAGTCACTAGATACAGTTCTATGAAGCGCCTAGTGAAACTAGTATTGTCCGCAAAGAGACAAACTTTACCGCTAATGTCCAGACAAGCAATGTCGTTGATAAACAGCATTTGTTAATTAAGATAATATGATTTACACAATGGAAAGCTTTAGAGAAATCACAGTAAATGGTTGCTATAGAGTGATGGTTGTTCAGGTTGGAGTATACATAATTAAAGAGGGAAAACATAGCATCATTTGTGCATTTGTTACTTAAAAATCCAAATTGATGGGTAGTAAGTATTTTATATTTAGAGAGAAAAGATAGAAGCCTTTTTTTAACCAATCTTTCAATGATCTTTGATAATGTGGGAAGTAGTGCAATTGGGCGATAGTTCGAAGCTTGGTCTTTATCTCCTCCTTTATGCAAAGGAATAATTATTGCCGTTTTAAGACAGTTTTGAAAAACCCCATTTTGGAATGACTTGTTAATTAAAGCAGTAAGATGGTTTAATGTGCATTGCGGCAAGTTTGAAAACATTTTCAGAGTAAGCCCATCAGTCCCAGATGAGGATTTGTTTTTAATGTCTTTAATTGTGCTGCGAAGCTCAGCAAATGCTACAGGCGTAAAGAAGAAACTGTATAAATTCACATTAGCATTAGAGAGATATGAAAGTGGATCATGAGAAGGAGTTATGGTGTTCATTAAATCTTTAGCCACATTTACAAAGTAATTGTTTAGGTTCTCAGGTGAATTAGCGATGGTGCCAGACGAAGAAGCCTTATTCCTTAAGTCATTCACAATAGACCATGATTCTTTAGCAACGTTACCGGATTTAGCCATCCTCTCATTATAATAAATGTCCTTGGCAGCTTTTATAGTTTTATGATAGACTTTCCTGTAAAGTTTCTAGTAATCATGGAAGAAGACGCTGTCCGAGTATTTTTTTAAGTGAGATAATGAACGCATGTTCTTTGCAGATGTGCGTAAGCCTTTAGTTGACCAGGGGTTATGTTTTTTAATTTTGATAGGCCTAAGCGGAAAGGATTCGAACGCCAGAGTAGATAAAATTTTTATAAATCTAGAAACTTCGGTATCGATATCATCAGAGAGGACAACCCAGTCAGTTGTTAGACATAGGTGCTTGAAATTTAGAAAATTGTTGTCCGAAAATATACGGCATAATTTGCGTGAAGCAATTTGGCATTTGGATTTTACCGAAAATTCTGTTAATACTGCCTCATGATCAGAGAAACCCGAGTTAAGAACAGCACAGTCAACGAATTCTGGATCAAAAGATGACACGACATAGTCTATAGTACTAGAACTAGTTTTAGTTATTCTAGTTGGTGAGTTAATATGCATGATTACACCAAAAGAGTCGAAAATGGACCGAAGGGATTCTTGAGCAGCACACACACTGGAAAAGTCAACATTAAGGTCGCCACACAAAATTAATTTGCTTCTTAAAGGCAGGGATTCAAGCAAGCTCAGTAATCTTTGATTGAATGTATGCATGTCAGCATCAGGTGTTCTGTAAATACAAACAAGATAGAGGTCGTAAGCGTTATGATAGACGATAGAAAATTCAAATACTTTCTCACACAATAAATTATCGAACTTAGTTACTGCCGAAAAGTCGTTGTTAGTAGACATTATCATAGTACCTCCATGAGATAAATTACTTCTATTAAATCTAGTTACTGTAGTATAATTTTTGACAAACACAGGTTCATCAACATTTAACCAATGTTCAGTTATGGCAATGATTTCTGGAAAATTAAGCTCTTCTAGTAATAGAAATAATTCATCTGTTTTGTGTCTTAAGGACTGAATATTAATAAGAAAAACACTAAGCTTGCCATCATCCAATTTTTCAGAGGGTGCTTGATCCTCTGTTCGCGTCATTCTATGTAAAAATTCTTCCGTCTAATCGGAGAGCCAGTAGCAAAAATAATTGCCATGACTTTCCCTAACCTTCTGAAGGTGTTGAAGTCTCTCCGATGAAAAGAAAGACCTGAAGGCAGATAGATCCGTATCAACCTCAGCCGAACCAATACCGTAGGCGTCGTGGAAGCGATAATATAACTTACGCAAGGAGTTCACGTCACCAGGAAGTCCCTCCGAAGCTAGAGCTAATTTGGTGTTGGTGTGCCCTTCAAAACACACACTGTAAATGTTTATTTAATTTTTGTTTGTTTTTCCTTTCTCTGATTTTTCGGTGCCATAACGTGTGCTGCCTTTTATTATATTATTTCTCTTATTACATTTCGACTGAGTGATATTTCTTTTACTACCTATCTGCTGTTCTCACTGTCTCCTGTTCTTTTTTCGTATTTGCGTTTACGCAATCTCATCTTTTCCTTTTGTAAAAATATTTTGGCCTATATTTATTTATTTTAGCTTTTTAATTATTTCATTTCTCTACTATTAATAGTTATTCTGTCTTATTTTCCTTCGTTTTTTTGGGTGCCATCAGATTCGTTTTTGATACTTTTATTATTTTTGTTATTCTTTTATTTGCATTTATTCAATGTCCTTTAAAACTTGTTGTTTTCGTAGCTGTTGTTTAATTTAATTGGCGTATTCTGTTTTGCAGTATTTTATTGTACTTACGTTTAGTTGCTTTGTGTGTGCCTAAATTTTTACAGTCATCCACTTTCAGCATTGTTTCTCTCTCGTTTATCATTCCCAAGTCAATTAAAACCTAAGATGATTCTGTGTCATATTTTGTATTATTTATTCGTCTTCTTGGCTACTCGATGCAAGTATTTACTGGGGAGTAGCTTTCTCTATTTTGTATGTGCGGTATCTCATTTTACCTCAGCAAACTGTGGCTATAGGTTCACAATTCATCGGGCATCCTGGGATTTTCGAGTATGTTAATAATGCGCAATTCCTGAAAGATTTCAAACTCTCACATGTTTTTTAATATAGCGGCCGGAATAACTAAATTACTATGCAAAATAAGCTTCTAGACTTTCGAATTTGGCATTAGTGCCCAAACCTTAACTAATTTTTCCAATTTAATGCCGCATATGTTTCGGATTATTTTTTAAAGTTTCTTTCCACAAAGGGCAAGTACTCCAGGAACCAAATCTGAAAAACTCAATTTGGCTGCTCAGAAACATGCTCTTCAAATTTGACACCTACTGTAACTGGTTCGTATAAACAATTAATTCTTAAATCATTTACGACCATATAGGTGGGGATGGTAATTAACTTTATAATTAACCACTTTAATTAGTGGACTGTATCAAAATAGGGTGATGGGATTGTCGGATGGCTGCAGATCAACTGGCAAACAGAAACAGACCCTAATGTGGGTACCAGGGCACGAGAGTGTGGAAGGCAACGAAGCCGCTGACCAGCTTCTGTGGCATCACTAGAGGACACATAATGAATGAACTCAGAATTTGGGAAAAAAATGCGGAAAGAGATATATTGGGCCAATGCACCTGGGCAAAGACAGGCCAAAAGACTCATCTCTCACTCGCCTAACTGCACAAAAAAGCTTCTCAAGACACAAAAAAAATTAGATAAAACTGTTCGTAGACCTTCTCACTGATGGACATGGCCCCTGGAGGTACTACCTCAAGAAAATGGGAAAAACCACTGACGAACAATGCAAATTCTGCCAAACCATGGCAAAAACGTCAGAGCACTTACTCTGCGAATGTCAGGCACTGACTCGCCAAAGGTTGAGGCATCTCGAAAATGCTCTTGTGGCACCGAGAGATCTACAAAAGCAAAACCCTCGAAATATTCTGAGGTTCTCGAAGGAGATAGGAATTTTCGTGTAAAATAGAAGGGTATACATAAAATATCAATTGTGGTCGACGTGTTGAAGGGCAAATCTTGCCGAGCCACCATACCATACCATACCATGCCATACCAATGTCATTAAGACAGCGATCGTCAACCCAAAATCTGGCTGCGATATATCAACGATATTTTCCTAATCTGGAATGGAACTGATAGACAGTTAGACTTCTTTATTAGTCACCTTAATTCAGTAATTGATTATTTTATCAAAGTCACTATCGAGAAGGAGAACTGCTGTCTATCGTTTCTAGAAGCTAGATTTTCTTGTCAGCAAGGATAATGGATTAATTGATACTTCTGTATCTGGGAAAGCAGCAGTATGTACTCATCTCTAAAGCCATGTAATATCTGAGGCAGTATAAAACAAATATTGCCAAAATATTCCCGTATTTTACGACGTTAGGCCGGAGATTTTACGACAGTCGTCCAGGCGATTTGATTGCTAATACCGGCGTTTATTGCGAGTGTATAAATCTCCAGACCCTCGGCTACTGTGGACAGACCTGTCGTATATTAGCCACTCCAGGATCCATATTATATGATATGTTTTGCTCGAATTCAGGGAGCGATTTATATGTTTGCTTGAATCCGAAACGTTGTTGCTCTGTAAAAATCAAAAGGAGATAAATACGAAATTAATGATAGCTGCTTAAAGTGAGAAGAAAATCGTTAAATTTTATTACCAACTTTGGATTTTTCCTCGGAGCCCCAAACTGGCCCTATTATTAGGTTATTTTACCAATTCATTCTTCCTATTTGACAAGGATATGTCAAATATTTTCACGAAATTACGTTGCAATAACATCTACCACAACAGTAAAGTTTTGATATAGTTCTGCGAATAATTTTCAATAAAATGCGTTATTATTACATTGTGTGGCATATTGCGTCGCAGATAACCTTTATTAAAAATCGTATTTTGATACAGCGAAATAAAATCTTGCAATTGCAAGATGATGCATATAATCTTTCTTGAGAAGTAGCCAATAAAAGACCTTTTGTTCAATATCCATAAAAGATATTCAGCAATTTTCGTAATATTGCCTCAACGGATGCTGACTATTCAAAGATATTCCGTTCTGCGAACGATACCATTTGGATTTTTTAATATTTCTATTTTGATAACTAGAAGCTATTTCTTTTTGATATTTATTTAAATTATTTGTTTAATGCATTCCGCAGAGAGCTCATGGAGGAAGGTGTAGGTATGTGAGAAATTGGCTGAACTTTCGATATGTTTTTATTGGTACTAATCCGACGTTCGTTAAACTTTATAAAAACGTCATATTTAATAAGATTTTCGTTCAAATCAAAATATAACACTTTTAATTGACTTGGACATATAAAATGCGTGATAGAATTTTAATAGTTCTTAGGCCCAATTGCAGAAGTTCCTTCTTACTCTATCCCCCACTTCAACAGTTAAACATAAGTTACACCGAATCACTCTATTGTATAGATGATAGTCAAATAGACAGATAGATAAGACAGATATAATTTTATTTAATCCATATCATAACAGGTGTGTAATATGTCATATTTTCAAAATGCTGGATAATAATTCGTTTTTGAAAATATTAGGGTAGTAAGATTACTGACACATTGCAATAACTAACATTCGTTTTCTTTCAGGTAAGTTCCAAAATTCAGTCCGCAAAACCGCAAACGAGATTCAGAAAGATGTAAGTATGGGTTCGATAATTTAGTCGTTAAATTCATAATAAATATTCGAAAATACACTGGCCAAGAGCCAACATATTATTACTCAAAAAAAATATTAATATTTGGCAAAGTTGATGCATGAAGAAAAATCAAATTTGAAATAAGTATGTTCGAAACCATCAGAGAAGCAAACGTCAATTTAACATACTGTATACATGTGGGTAACTTTTCGAGATTGTAATTTTTAGAAGAAAATAATACTACATTTGGTATTAATACAATTTTTTTCGGTCGGATACACCCGTACTGAGATATTCACCCTTAAGCACAGGGTGGAAGCTCTGTTAAAAAAAGTTTTGTATGGCTTGACATAATTTGGGTTATGACATAACACTTGTTTTGGTTTTGGTCAAAATTGAGAAGGCCAATATTATGAATGCATTATTGTATCATGGAATTTTGCTTAAATTTGAAGCAACTTAACATTCAAGTGGATTTTTCTCGAAAACGGTTGGTGTCAACAATATAAACTTCTTCTTAATGCCCAATTAATGACAAACGTTCTATTTTAAGAAAAAAACTTAATGGTCCTAATTATGGAAGGTAAATATTAGGATATAGATGAGAACTTCAAATCAGTTCTATGTTAAAGGGTTCCAGAGTGTAAAATATGAATTATTGTCAAACGTCGAGAATTCGATTTAGGGATAATAGTGATTTATAAAATATTTTTACTGGGATCCTACTTAGAATATAAAAAATATAACATACAGGGTGCGCTCTTAAACGAACCCCTCTAGTAGGATGTCAAAATGAAGAAACATCATGTAGATATCTCCGTATTCCAAGGTGCAGATTATTTAAAATCTCAAGATAGCGGATAAAAATTAAAAGTTAATCATTTACCATGATTAATTGTCCTATAGTTAAATATTAATTTTTATTATTATGATTAGTGCCAACGAATTATAATCAACTTACTTACTTAGCCTTAAAGCAATCGAAAAACTCAAAGCTCGGTTAAATGGTCTATCATTCTTACAGAGATTTTTAATTACGGATTATTGAGATAACAGATAATGAAAAAATAAGTGACAAGCAGCACGAATATTAATCCGTCTTAATTCCAAAATATCGAAAGTTCATTTATCAAAGCCCATTATCGGACACTCTTAATAAAACGCTGTTTCTCGCGTAAATCTTTTATTTCACCCAGCTAATTGTGAATTAAAAATAAACACTGGATTAAGAATAGATTTAGGAATTAGTCGGGAATGCGGTGTTGTCACTACTTTCTCGATAATAAGATTATTTGAATAAATTACTTTGCGAGGGCGCTTTCTAAAATAAAAGACGTGTGAATATCTAGCTACCATGCCACCGAAATTACTTAACGTCTTACTAAAAACTCGAGTCGCCACTACCATCAGATATAACGGAAATGCTTATGAAAGAAAACTAAGATCATTTGGTGCTCTAAAAACAAAAGAAAAGAAAAAATATTCCAGATCAAAATACTCCGGAGGTAAAATAGCATCCCATTCGGATCTCCGGGTGAAGGCTGGCCTGGGGGACCATCAGGCCTGAACATCTCCAGGATTGAAAATAGACTCCGATTGGACTTCTGCAACATAAGAGGCATCAACACAAATGTTAACTCGGTTCACCAGCACCTAACATCAAATAAGCCACATGTTATATCTCTAACAGAAACAAAAGTGAAATCAAGCACTACACAATATGTTCCCTTGAACATACCCGGATATGACCTTTACTCCCGATTTGGACATAACTCTGGATTAGCTGTTTTTATACGAGACGATTTATGTTGTCAAAGAGAAGAAACATACGAACCTAAGAACTTCGATGTTATCTGGTTCGAAGTAAGCATAGATCGAGCAACTAAATTCATTTGTTGCTTGTATATACCACCTAGCGAACACCAATATAAACGCCTGACCTAGTAGTGGCTCTCGACATATCCAAAGCATTTGATAGGGTGTAGCAAGACGGATTGTTAAGTAAATTGACAGCATACAGACTACCACCAGCACTGTTTATATGGCTTTCCAATTTCTTAAGGGATCGAAGCATTCGAGTTGGTATTGATGGACATCTTTCAGACAAATTTAAAATCAATGCCGGAGTTCCTCAAGGGTGTATATTATCTGCCACACTGTTCCTGCTATATATCAACAATCTCTTAGACAAGATAAACAATTTTATTTACAGCTTTGCATACGACAGCACTCTTATATCCTCATTCATGTTGCGGACTCCAATGACCGCTACGCGTTCACTACGCAAGCGAGAAAATCAGATTGCTGCCATCAATAGGCTATCGTGGAATGGGGTGGGGAAAATAATGTCCAGTTATCGCAGGAAAGACTCAAGCAGCTGTCTTGGTAAACACCGCATGGCCTGACTTATTAATGACCGGACAGGCACTGACTCTGGCCTCAACCATAAGTTTGCTGGACATCAACGTAGAAAACAACATGTCTTGGCATATTCACGTCATCAAAATCGCTAAGGCAGCAGCACAAAAGCTAGGAGCACTCTATAGAGCAAAAAAGTTGTATACACCTCATCACCTCTTATAGTTCCATAAGGTCAAGATAAGACCATCTCTGGAATACAATTCCCATGTGCGGAGCTCGGCACCCAGACACTTGCTCAAGATATTGGACTCCGTACAGAGGAGAGCAGTCTGTCTTGTGGATGACCCAGAGTAGACTAAAAACCTTGATAGCCTTGAACATAGAAAACAAGTGGCGGACCTATCTCTTTACTATCGATACTACTACGGAAGGTGTTCGAACGAGCTGGCACCGATGATTCCACCCAGAGTAATGCCAAACAGAGACACCCGTCTGACACAAGCTGCTCATCAACATCCGATTCAGTTGCGAACATCTAGAACGTTCCTGTTGCGGACTCCTTTGTCTGGAACACCGCCTTGCACTGGAATGAACGTCTTTCCCGAAAACTACAACCTAAAGGGCTTCAAATCCAATGTCCACCATCTTCTTCGCACATGCACCGCTCGTTGAATGGCATAGAATTTTCCTTTTGTGTGTGTGCCGAACATAAAAAAAAATTCAATCAATTATCAAGCCATAACAAAATTAACAGAACAACAGCCCGAATGAACAATATAAGTAAATAAATGATACCCGAAAAAATGTACATTGATCAATTTGGCTTGAGCATATAGCAAAGAATTTAACGCGTCGATAAAGCTGTGTTGTAGAGCATCTTGCCAATGGTTCCCAACCTAAACTTAATAATCCATTTTACTTATCCAATGAACAATAATTAATTTTTCGCGACAGTGATGGTAATGACGATCACATTGTAATCATTATGCACAACTATGGGAATATGTTGTACTTCGTGCAACTAGAAAATTACCTTTTAGGTTGAGGGATCGCCGACCAAAGGAGACATATTTTTTTCCTTAGCAGCTTCTCATTCATTTCGAGATATACCTAGGTCTAGAAATCTTCTAATATCAAAATGCTTGCTTCAAATACATTTTAGAACATATGGGAGTCCCATGAATCGCTTCTCTAGATGTTCACTTTAAATTTGCGCAAACCTATCCCAATTGGCTCAGTAGCATGGAGGAAAATGAACCTGTTCTGAAGACTCTGCTACATCTTAAATTTTCAGGAGAAAACAGTGAGAAACTTGGCAACTTTGCATCAATTAACGCGCACTTATTGCGCACACCCAATCGTACATCTAAGAATCAAATGCTGTAACTTATCAAGTTTTGAAAAGGGAGTGGCGAAAAATTTGTTTCCAGACCTAATAACGTTTCCATAATTTTTAAACATTGTTACGGGAGGAAATTCTCCTTTTTATAAAGTCATTTTAGGAAGGAATATCGTTTGTTTAATCATCTCTATTGTCTTTTTTTCGATAAGTTCGAACCTGTCTAGTATTCTGATTCGAATTGACATTTAAGGATTTTAGTTGAATGTCAGTCGATAGTTTTTGACGTTATTACAGATTTTTTTCTGTTTATTGATCCAGTAGGATGAGGGAAACAGATGAAAAATGGTTGTTGTTGATTCTGTGTGGATTTTGTTTTGTGATTAGCCGAAGAAAATTCCTTGGGTGAAGAGCTAGCTCTCGAGTAGTGATCCATTTCGTAGATGAAATAGGCTGGAAGCAGTTTGAGACTCTCGAGAGAGGGTTAGTTTGTAGAAGTAATTTCTAACAACCGCCGTTATGGCAATAAGCCCATTTAACTTTTCAAGATACCCAGGAAGGATTTGGTGAACCCCAGTTATGGGGGTTTTGTAGCTGGATTCTAGTTGCGGGGTTCTAATTGCGGATTCCCGGTAGGGTAGAAAGAACCACTTTTTAATTGGAACCTGACGAAATTGGTCTGTTAGATTTACAGAGAAGGATGATGGCCAGTTTATAGACATAATTTTACAGAAGGTCTATTTTCAAGATAAGTTTTTTTAATCCATTTTAACGTTTATCTGACAATATTGTGGCAGAGTTTATAACTTCGCTGTAGAGACTTAAATTTAAACAGAATTTAGTACTCAAACATTATCCTAAATCGCTTTAATATTTTGTGGTGTAGCCACGCCGGCATAATTCCATTAGTTACTTCTTACGGGTATATATATATTATGGAAAATCTCTAGTGCATATGATAACCGAGGAAGTTTATTAGTCTAATTTTCTTTTGTTTATTTTGGCATTGATATTAAAACGTAACATAGCATTTTGAGAGATAAGATTTCTGTTTGAAACTTGCAACTCGGGCTTTTAGAAAGTTTATGTGATAAGTCCGATAATTTTATCACCGTCTAGGTTGCAGGTTACAACAGAACTTTACGGGAAAGTGGACTAAATTTTAGACACCTCTCAAAATTTCAATTTAGACTGTCACGTTGACAAGAGGGTGTGTCCAGTTAACGGTAATTTCTTGAATTCTCTTATAAGGCTAGTGGAGCTTGCTCTTATTTTTACTCCAAACTAAAAGTATTGGCCTTTAATTTAATATTTGAGTATGAACTCTGATTCTTTTATTTCCAAGTTTTTTTTTTTGCTGTGTCCTTATAAACAACGATAGGGCTTGCAACAAAAGTAAACTTGGTGGCGTCCAACCCCGACTTGGACTTTTAATTATCTTGAATTAATTCCATATCCAGGTACATCATTTTGGAGCTTGATAGTGGGAAAATATAAAGTTCGAACCACCCTGAGACGAGCTTGCCTAGGTGTTTGGTTGCAGACGGTGCTGATTGAGCTATTACGAAGACTGGTGTTGACCGAATTTCACGGTATACATCTGATTGCAGTTTATTTATTTAGCAATTCTTAATTTGATAGCAATCTGTCGTTTAGCGCCATCTGCCGAGTATTTTTACCTTTAAATTGAATAACAACAACGCGTCCAACTTCAAATCAGTTTTTAGCAGTAGTTTTCTATCTAGAATGCAAGCAGTAAAGAGAGTTATAATTTGGGATTAATATAACAACATGCTACAATATTTTATTATTTTTAGCAGTATTTTACAAATTATTGTATGTGGTTCGGGCGTAAAATGTGCTTTTCGCTCTTGTCGTTATTGTAGTCGTTGTCTTCAATACATAAGTAACTATTACACAATATCCAATGATAGAGCATATGTACCCCTGTAAAGTAAATGTTTTTAAATTCATCTCTTAGATCTAAGATAAAGTCACTTCTGGTTTTAATGGTAGAAAACTTATTTCCTGGCCTCCTATTGTCTTGAAAAATAGCGAAACTCAGGCTCTGTCGATAGTGCATTCTAATCCGGGGAAGAACTTCTAAGAGTACGCGTTCTCGAGACGCCAAACAAGTTAGAAAAGAAAATAGTGTGCTTGTGGCCCACACACCAGAAGTAAAACTCCTACAAATTCGCTAGCACGAATGTTAGAACATACTATACATGAAACCCAGGATCATTCAACGATCGATTCTTGTCAGAGAAAGATAGTCAACTTCGTTGCAGATGACGTGGAAGAGACGAAGATAAAAGATGGTTATGCCGTGCATGCTTGATTTAAATTGTGGACGGGCCGGATCATTCGCTCTACTTTCGTTATCGTTTACCATTTTGTAACACGTTTACCAGCTTACTCTTCAAAAATTTGGTACCTCTGACTTCTCTCTTTTGCCCCACTTTCCGCGATACCATTTCCATCATAAAGAGGCTTGTACTACAATAATCGTTAGTGATACGTAATTATTGCGTAATGACACGATTTTAGTTCCGAAAGCAATCTGACAACAACGCACGTAACAATAGCTTGTATAAAAACTATCCTAA
>MU182999.1:219974-243828 GCA_016904865.1 Pissodes strobi | reverse complement strand
GTATGGCATCCTTTACGCCGTACCATGGACACTGATCCCACACGAAATCCACTTTCTGTGCTTTGAAATGCGATGCATTATTTTGGATATATGGCTTCAACTTCATCTCACAATACTCCTCAAACGTTCCAGAAGTTAGAGGCGACCTGATGTAAACGAGAGTGACACCGTCGTATACCATGCCATCATAAGTATTTTTTCATAATAATTTTCAAATAAAAACGTTTTATCGCCCCGACACAATTAGGTACTTCTTTTGTAACTATTCACTCAATACTTTATGCTAACGTAAAGCTCTATGAGTAATTGCTTGAAAATCCTGGCTGATATGTATAATATTTTAAGTATTAAATTTTTTAGAATATTTAAACAAAAAATGGTTCCTTACCTAAAACTTGGAACAGCTTTACATTTTTAACTTTAAATTTAGATTATACGCACAAAACATAACCGAAACGAACCTTTTGTTCAATCAAATTGGCCGCCATCTTGAATCTTAAGAGACGAAACTCTGGTATCCTCGGATGAAATCAATTTTTAAGGTGTCTAGATAACCTGTGCAAAGCGGCTTGCTTTTAACCTAAAATGCCGTTTTCTTATAATTGTCGATCTGTACCGCGCTTCGACTACTATTAAGTTTTTATCAGAAAATGGCTGAACATTGAAATTATAAGAAAAACCTATTCCAACACAGTTCAACACACTGCCGATTAAATCACAATCAATTTTTGTATGATCTGATTTCGAAAATATTGGGGAGGGGGGCTTAGCGTGAAGTTAGCCCCATATCTATTTTTTCCCCATAACTTTGGTATCGAAACGGCACAGTTCAAAATATCATCGGCACAGTAAAGCACACTTTGAGCACAATAAGTGGTTACCAATTTTTCAGGAAATTCGGATGTGGGGGGCCAGCTTGACGCACCGGCTTTTAGTAGATCACGTAAAGGCTGAACTTCAAATAAAGATGTAATAAAGCTAATTAATATGTTTTATTTATATAATTTGTATGACTTTGTTACACTGTTTTTATTATAAATGAAAGTTATATGTTTTAGTTTATTTTTGTGTTATGTTATCTTGCTTATATCTTTCTTTAATTAAATATGTATTACTATTAGCATTGTTTCATCTTTGATATAAACAATGTTATTAGCAAAACTTTAAATTTTTTCTAAAAGTTGTGTTTTTTACATCAAGCTTTGGGGTGTCATCCAGTTAGAAGCGTATTTCAAATATAATATGTTGTTAAGCAGGATATAGTAAACATACTATGAAAGTTAGGATTTTGGATTTTGTTTTAATTTGTGGTAATCGCTTTGTTTTGGTGTTTTATCTGCCCCTTTACCCCTCCTCTCTGCCTCCCAAGAGTAAACATTTATACAAAAATGTTTAGTTTCATTACCAGTTAATGCTAGACATCAATTTTTCTATTGAAATTTACTTATTTTAATATTATCTTGTTTACGTCACTAATTTCTGGTCGACTGTGAAAACATGTTTCTCTTTTCTGATTTCGATTCTAACTTCAATGACGTGTTTAAGGTACACCAAAATAATCAGTTAAAAGAAAGGCCTTTGACCCCTTGGCGCCCTAAATTTTACCTAGATTTATAAAATAATAAGTACCTTTACACACCACTCGTAAATTTGACTCTTAAAATAAATATTAGTATTTAATTGTTCTTGATTTCACTGAAAATTTCAGCGTGATACCTGCTGAAATCTAAGGAAACGCTCACATTCTCACATAAGTCACATATCCGATGGGAAGACCTAATGTACCTAAATTAACATTTTTAAAAGTATAATCAATTACGTATACATAATTACATATTAGTTATTATTTTCCAAATTATTTCCAAGTAGGGACGGATAAAGAGGGGAAAAGTTGCATTGCAAACTGCAAGACCGTCGTCGGTCGCCGCCAGATTATCTTAATACGAGGTTGACAAATTTAACACGTTCCTTTCCTTCACCTCATGTAAAATTGAGATCTCAAGAATTTCGATCATAGCCGATGCTAGCCGAACCGTGTATGACGACCGCCCATTAGGAACTTCGCGCTTTAGGACAAAATACCTTTAGGATTTATTCCGCCATCTTAAAAAACCGTAGTCTGTGGGGGGCTTTTTAACGCATTATTGTGGCAAAAACGATCGCAAATATATAACATGATGGATATACCAGAGAGAAAAAAAACTTCAAATTTCTCTCTGGACATACCTACGATATGACATTGAAATCTGTTATAACTGACATTCAAATACGTCAATTTTTTCTCTTTACTATAAAAATTTGTTTTAAGCACTCATTAACCGAGGAAAAAGCTGTCAAGCAACATTTTCGTTAATATTTATCTACTAAAACATGTGCTGTGTGATGCTGCACCATCGACAAACTGATATCTTTGAACACTTAGACAAAGAAAGAGAGAGGACACCGACACCAACTGGCTCAAACATCACAACAAGACCGACAACGAAGATAGAGAAGCTGAAGCATTTGCCATCAGCTGCGGGCTTACTCAACTTGTAGAACCAACTCGAATCTCAAAGAGGGGCGAATTTGCCGCCTTCCTCGATCTTTTTCTAACTACCAATCCTGACCAGTACACAATTACAGTTGGTCCATCATTAGGTACTTCCGACCACAAACTTATTACAACGGTGTGTGAATTGCCACTCACACAGAAGGACCCACCATTGCCTCGCAAAATCTGGCATTACAATTCTGCAAACTGGGACGATCTAAGCGAGTTCTACCTAGATTTTCGTTGGCTCGAAATCCGCTTTGCCACTGACGACTCGTCAGTGTGCTGCGAAGAGATTGCGCAAGTAATCTCTTCAGGAATGGAAGAAAACATCCCAAATTCCATCAAGTTACCCTCAAAAGGAAAGCCCTGGTTCGATTTAAGACGCGAAAGAGCTGTTGGCAGAAAACAGCAAACCTACAAGTACTGGCAGCAAAATCAGACCGCTGAAAATTGCAATTATTTTGTCGAAGCCAGAAACGAATGCAAACGTGTGATTGACGAAATTAAGGACAAACACAATTAAAGGATCAGAATTAAAGTTTTGCAATGCCTCAGTGGCTCCAGGAATTTCTGGTCGGTAGCAAAGGCAGTAAGTAATAACTTTACAAAAACGTCTCTTCCACTTTTGACAGACGAACGTGACACCACAGCGGCTACAGCCAAGGAAAAAGCAAACATGCTATCCAAAATGTTTTCATCGCACTCTACCTTGGACGTCCCCCAAGGCAAGGCTCTCCCCACCATATTGAACATCAACACTACCATGGCAGAAGTAGAAGTCAAGTTTAGTCGCCTATCAAAATATGTACATCCGTGTGCTCCGTGATGATGCAACTGTGGTAGTAGTCTCAATCTCTTTGTTTAGCCTTGAAGAAACATAATTTCGATGTTGGCATTCTCAAAAATGATGCGCTTGAGATATGCGAAAAAAAAAACAAAATGGCCGCCGTAGCAAACACATTTTCCTATTTATTTATTTCAGTAACCATTACGATTTCGAAATAGTTATTTTTGTTACAAGTACCTAAAATGGAGTTTTTCAGGACGAGTCATTGCCGTTTCCGGACGAGGCGTTAGCCGAGTCCGGAATAGCAGATGAGTCCTGAAAAACTTCATTTAGGTACGTGTGACAAACACTATTTTTTGTCATACGCTCCCAAAATTTAATTTTTATTTATACGCTTTTTGCATTTCTTCAGAACGCCTAAATTTGCAAATTTACCATAATTTTTGAAATCATAATGTACGACAAAGTTAGCTTAGAATTTGATATCGTAGCAACAATTTGACAATTTTGTCATGTCATTCAAAATTTGACATTTAGACATATTCAGGAATTTTGGAATAGTACGTAAAAGTTGCCATGACGACTTTTAGGGACTAGGCCTAAAAAGAAGCATTTTACGGACTCAAATGAATCCGTAAAATAGCTATTTTTGGGAGCGTATGACAAAAAAAAGTTTTACATAAAAAATATTGCTAAATTAATTTTACACAAAAAATGTTATTATACATTTTTATGTAAGAGTAACCGTTTTTTCAAAAAGTTACCTTTTCTAGTTTTCAATAATACAAAATTTATAGGCCGGAAGCATGAGTGTTTTGTAGGTGCATATTCACATGTTTTACAATATCTCTAGAAAAACTAGATAAATATAGGTGAAAATTATTAATAAAAAGTTCGCCACCACTTTACTTTACCTTTGCCAGCAAATGATCATGTTACGTCTGCTCCTGAAAGTGCATGCAATCCAGGGAGTGCAGAGGCTTTCAAAGGTCCAAGTGCTCTGTAAATTGGACCTATCTAAACGAATCTTTTCATGCCACACTCTAAAAAATTATGAGTTAAATTTAACTCAAAATGAACACAATACTTTGTCAAAACGGGTCCACAAAGAATTGTGTAAAATTTCTACACAAAATGTTTGAGTATCTCTTACTCATAAAAGTGTGGGAAATTTTACTCAATATTTACACAATCTAGTGAAGTTTAAAATCAATATTTCGTTAAAATCAAATATCTTTTGAGTTATTTTTCTTCACCAGCCCACTCAATGATGAGTTAATTTTACTCTATTGTTGGTAACTTACTACTAAAAATTAGGTTTAATGAACTAAATTTTAGTTAAAAAATATTCATAAGTAACTCATTTTTGAGTAATAACCTACTAAAAAATGTTTTTTTTTTAATTTGGTTTCGAGTTAGCTTTAATGTAATTTTGCTTCCATGAAACTAGAAATAATGTAGAAATTAGCTCCAAACACGATTTATTACGATTAAATACAAGCTTCTCTTCCAAGATATCAAATCACACTCTGCTTTTTCCAACAAATGTAACGTGAACAAATTCTTAGTCTTATAATATTCACAGTCGAGGTGCTGACATTGTTGTTCTAAGCAGCGTCGCATCGGGAGAACCAGTGGCGGGGAATCACATGAGCTAGCACGGCCTTCCTGACAATGGGGCGTCCTCGCACCTTCCTTCTTACAAAGATTGATACTGTGAAAATAAAAGAAAAGCAAAACAACAGACAGAATAAACAAATTGTCGTCAAATGTCAAAAAATCATGTAAATCTACACAGTGTACAGCTTGATTTTAAATGTTATTTTTTGGCGATTTCATTGAGGTTAGTTAGGAACCCCACAGCCTATATGCTTTCAAGTAATTTTTGCTTACACACTAATTTGGGCACCATATTGTCGAAAATTTTTACCCTGAACATAATTTCAGGGATCTTATATAGCCCAAATATCGTTTTTGGGAATCTGTACCTAAATTTTATTTCAAGGATATTGTTTACCAAGTAAATCTTGCGACCTTTTCCTGAATAATATTTACACAAACCTTACTTACTTAGCTCAAAACTGCAAATTTGAGGACCTTTGCCTGATCTTAATCAGGGACGTTAAGTACCTAGCCCAAAAATTTTAAATTTGGGAACCTTTGCCTGATCTTAATCAGGGACGTTAAGTAGGTACCTAGCCCAAAAATTTTAATTTTGGGGACCTTTGCCTGACTTTAATAAGGGACCTTATTTACCTAGCCCAAACTTGTAAATTTGGCAACCTTTTAATATAGCCTGATATAGCAGATAAATTCAAACATAGGCTGGTGTACCAGAGACCTAAAAAATAAGGTAAAAAAAAAACAAAATCAAAGTATGCGTGCGAAGCAGGGACCTTTAAGCACAGCCTGTCATAACAGGGACCTTCAAACATTAGCCTGGTGTACCAGGGACCTCGAATTTGTGGTGAATTCGTACCTAACTGTGTTACCTGTACCATTGCATTTTGATGGGTTCTTGATTAATAACGCATAATTGTAAAAAGTACTTAATACAGCGATTTCAGGTTCGCCAACCTAAGAAAAATTATTCTGGATTCATGGCCCTCTGAGATGGAAAATAATAAATGAATGGATTAATATACTGTTTTGCATCTCAACTCACTTTTTCGTAAGCTATACTCATAATTTAGTTAAATTAAATCATATTTGAGTTATTTAAGTGTAAGTAGAGAGATACGTATTAAATAAGCTGTGCCTATATATGTTACGGCACGTATATAGATCGTGGGATACCTATAATCATGACTGATTACCTAGATTACGTATTAGGTATATACTTATTTTTACGGTTAGCAAAATATTCAAAGTCAAATCTCTATTACGTATAACAGCATGAGAATAAACTATAAAGTGGTTCCAAATGAATGACAAATCAGCGCGTACTGATATACTATAGATCCTATACAGCAATGTTAAAAAGCAAAATGGTGTCCTAACTAACAAACATATATATAAAGTAGGTAGGTAGTATTTTACTTACCGGTCTCTGTTATGAACTTATAATCCAATTCATTTTTAATGCAGCTACACCACGCTTTTTTCAGTTTAAACTGTAGTTTAAATTTAATTTTTTCCATTTTCCAGCATCAGTCATAACTAGCACGACTCGTAATTTTCGGCCGCCTCGCTAGGATCAACCCAACAACCGATGGCAGGGCAGAGTCCGGCAGAGCACGTGTATCGTTCGTGCATAGATCTCCTTGATATGATTTACACTAGCACAATAATAATTATTTGCCACTTTAATACTAGAAATTTGATCGCGCTTCGATTCCTACGTCTGCACCTGCCAGTGTGTCTTAACTTAACTAGAAATACGCATATTGGAAGGGAAGGGATTGAATCACACAAAATTTAGTTTAAAAACCACCTAATTACCTTTTTATGAGCGTATATTACACAAATATAGGTATTTTTTGGCAACTAACACAATAATATGTTAAATTCACTCATTTTTTATTCATTTTAATGGGCTCACTCAAAATTTCACTAAAAATGCAAGTAACTCAATAATTTTCCTAGTTTTACTCAAGGCGATTTTTTACAGTGCATGGTCAAGAAAAATTGCAAAATCTTGCGAAAGTTGAGGATATCGCCTAAGTGCTAAAATTAGGACATCAGTATGGGGGGAGAACACATGAGTAGTTTTAATTCCTTTCCGTGCTAAATACGCTGCATGTACGATGATCTTTGTGTCCGCCTCTTCCTGCGTACTTGAAAGACTGAATACATCGCCGCCATGTGATGAAGCTGCTTTGTCCCTCCAACTTATTACAAACCTTTTGTTATCGGTCTTGCCAAATTCAAGAATTTGGTGAGAAAGGAACTCGGTTAGTTCATCCTTCGTCTTATCATGGGCCAATAATTTATTCATCGGTACACTACCAATTTTCGTTTCTGGTCCAAATTGTACTGAATTGAATCTGAGCCTTTTTGCCGAATTTCTCGCATCGCTTTTTTTAATGAGTTTTCTTTGTAAGAGTCGAAAACATGGACCTCACTGTAATTATAAAATTTTTGCCCAATCCACTTGCTAAAACTTATACTGGGTCAAGGCACGTCTTCACCGTGTTAGGTTTATGATAGCTGGTATGAAGAAGTGCCATGCCATCTACTAAGGCAGCTTTTTCATATAGATCTTTATTGTTTTCTAAAATAGCATCTGTGGAAGTATGAGCATTGCCATTTCCTTCTGCGGGTAATACTTGCATTGATTCAAGAGCATCCGTAAGTTTGTGATTAGCTAGACAATGGTGCATACTCCCGTCAACTGCAAAAAAAGACTTAGGTAGTGCTGAAAACTCGTAATTGCTCAAGTTGTATCTCAAGTCAATGTCAGGTCTACTTCTAGTTGTTATCATCACTCTTGAAATAAGAGATAAATCCGTCTTTATGGCTAAAGTGTTTTCTTTGAGGGTAATTTTTACCTTTTTCACTGCCGTTTTACACGTTTTGATCAAGTTCTTTTTTAAAGGGTCCCAGAACGGAATGTTGTTGGTATAAACTCGTTGTTCTAAGAAAGCATTATGCAGATCTTGTCCAACTTGTGCAACATTATCTAAAAACACCTTTACTTCCTGTGGAAAGACTCCCTGAGTTAGAATGTTAATGAGCTCATCGCTGTTGCAATGAAATGGATTTGTTGTGTTTTGAAAAGCTTCCTTTAGTTTAAGAACGTTATCATCCTGATGCTGTTGAAGTTTAACGGACACTTTATGATGTTTACTTCGTTCTGTACTTTCAAATCCTATCATTTTCTCAGTTTCACATGCAATTCTAGTTAGTTCCCAATTAGCAAGAAAGAATCGATTTCGAGCATTTTCATTAAGCGTTATACCAACAAGTCCCCCATGTATCTTTAGTTTTCGATTTTGCTGTTCCAAAGCTTCATCCGCACCAAGAGCACAAAATGGCATTGAACTTCACCAAATAAATTTAATTACATGTTTCGTTATCCATACTGGCACCATCAGGAGAAGATCAAGAAGTTTTTATATTCTCCCAAAAATACTAACATGGTAAGTGAAACACGTTTTGGTGAATTGGTTAAACTGTGTTTGTGTGTCACGCCAAAGGTTGCACTTCCAGAGCTCTGAAATAATTTTAAAGTTTATGTTCTGGGAAAACGGTTAGTCCTAGATAAAAATGTGTTATGACGTTTTCCGTGCAGAATTAATGTAGCAACATTTTCTGTAAATACTTTTTTTCGAAAATTCAATCGTTACCGAAATAAATAGGAAAACGTGTTTGCTATGCCAGCCATTTTGTTTTTTGTGCGCATCACTCAAACGCACCATTTTTGAGAGTGCCAACATCGAAATTATGTTTCTTTAAAGCCAAACAAAGAGAATGAGGCTACTACCACACTTGCATCATCACGGAGCACACGGGAGCCTATTTTTGTACACTTGAAAGGCGACTAGTAATTTTGATGCACTTGTGCAATTACTTCCGATAATTTCACGGCAGATGTTCCCAAGATATGGCCCGCCTAATCCCGCCCCAGACAGTCACGACAGACGGCAAGAGCGCACCAGTTCGTCGTACAACTGGAAACCCCTACAAGAACTCCTTTGTCTGGCGCACTGCATCACTGTGGAACTCACTCCCAGGACATCTGTTTCCTCCTAATTACAACCTGAAACTATTCAAGAACCGTGTTGATAAACATCTTCGTCCACACACCGCTCGTTGAGCGCCATAGGATCTCCCTTTAGTGTGTGTGTGGCACACGCCATAAAAAAAACTTGTCAAGCAATGTATTATACTAGCTCAAAATGCAGGTGCAAGAATTGTTTTATTAACTTGTGGTAGAACGCCGTCAAATATTACCTTAGTTGGTTTGTTTGGTTGCTCCCTTCAATTCCCTGATATACATACACAATTTAATGTAAATGGTAGCCACCAGAATTTATATTATTTTCTTGATCCTTGCCACATGGTAAAATAGGTACGAAATACACTTGGGGAAAAAATAATGAAAATAAAAAATAATTAATTGCGTTTCCGTCCCCTCTCAATTATTTTTTTTCCCCAAGTGTATATACTTGAGATAATTTGCAACAAAATTAGGGCTTACGTTTAGGCAATATGTTAAGTAGAGCGCATATTAACTTCTTCAAGCAAAAAATAAAGGTTCGATTGGCTGCACAACTTTTGAGCGCCTCTATGGCTGATTCATTAGAATTTTATTAGAATATTTTGGACTAAAGTCTGTAGTGGAACTTTCAATTTTATTAGAAATTTTAATAATATATTCGACGTACTCAATAGAAGATATTTAGCAGTGTCAGGTTTTAAGAAAGTTCTATGTCAAAAAACCATTGCAGAAACTATGGAATTTATACAGTTTGCCATAAATTATATTTCAAAGTTAAAATCTCTATTGGTGAGCGTGTCAGTCATTCTAAAAGAAATATGATGTCAAAATCATGTAGATTAATTTTGAGAGTTGAAATTGTTTTAAAACACCAGCTGACAACTGTCAATTTTATACTTTACAGCTTAGACAAGGAAAGAGGGAGGACAGATAACATGGGCAAATGGTGGTTACCAGCTACCACATAAGTTGCTGGGCCAGTGGCGTATCATACAGGATAGTTATTGTCAATAGTCACTTGGACATATGTCACGTAAAAAATGGACAGTTGACAAAAGTTTTTCCAACATAATTGTTGTTTAAATTTTTATATATAGATACTTTTTCGTTCATAATCGATCGGTGAAAACCGCAACTTTTTATCTTTCGCGGGCTACACAAAATCGACAAAAAAATTTTATTTCGATATACTGAAAAAACAAAAAGTATCTTGGTAAATCCATTGTTCATATTCAAACGGATGCTTTTGATGTTTACCGACAACTTATAAGAACCAGCAGACATGACATATTTTGTCGTTCGACAAGTCGATTGCCGCGTACATACCAAGTCGCCTGTATCGATATAGACAGAGTCGATCCTGGGTAAGTTCAATATCGACTCAATAAATTGGTAAGTTGCTTCTACATACTGTTTAAATATGCCATATTTGGATTGCCATGGGTTTTCACGCTTCGATATCATATCTGTTTTTACAATGTGTTGCACAGTTTTTTGAAAAATTGAATTTTTGACTTAAGCGTTTTGGGTCATCCGAACTTCGCTATTAAGCGTGGTTTATGCAAGCTTCAATTCAATTTTAATATTAAAATATTATTTGTAATACTGTAGCAATATTAGTGTCCTCAATAATTTAATGTATGTAAAGTTGTGGAAATAGGACTTATAACAAAAACTTCTCTATTTGAAATTTGCAGACGTTTCGACCATTTATTGTTTTCAAGGCTACAATAGGAAAAAACTGTACTACAATTTGGCATAACCTGTGCTTACAATTATTTTTTTTGCTTTCAGTTCCTATTTTCATTCAAACAGACTGATAATTTTAAGTACAAATTAATTTGAAGACATTTTCATTAAAAAGCCAAAATAAATTTACACAGTATTTTAATGAAAATGTCTGTTCAAATTCATTTGTACTTAAAATTATCAGTCTGTTTGAATGAAAATAGGAACTGAAAGAAAAAAAAATAATTGTAAGCACAGGTTATGCCAAATTGTAGTACAGTTTTTTCCTATTGTAGCCTTGAAAACAATAAATGGTCGAAACTTTTGCAAATTTCGAATAGAGAAGTTTTTGTTATAAGTCCTATTTCCACAACTTTACATACATTAAATTATTGAGGACACTAATATTGCTACAGTATTACAAATAATATTTTAATATTAAAATTGAATTGAAGCTTGCATAAACCACGCTTAATAGCGAAGTTCGGATGACCCAAAACGCTTAAGTCAAAAATTCAATTTTTCAAAAAACTGCGCAACACATTGTAAAAACAGATATGATATCGAAGCGTGGAAACCCATGGCAATCCAAATATGGCATATTTAAACAGTATGTAGAAGCAACTTACCAATTTATTCAGTCGATATTGAAACACAGGTTATGCCAAATAATTGTAGTACAGTTTTTTCCTATTGTAGCCTTGAAAAAATCGCAATGGTCGAAATGGTCGAAACGTCGGTAAGTTTCTAATAAGGAAGTTTTTGTTATAAGTCCTATTCCAACAACTTTACATACATTAAATTATTTGTAATATTACTTTATTCTCGAAATATTTTAAGCAAATTAAAGATTTCTACTCTTTAATCAAATTTTATTAATACATTTTTTTTTTACTCTATAGCAAATTTCATCTTATAATTATGCTCGAATACCTATATAATGTGCAGCTCAAAATTGAAAGTCCGGAAACGATTGTCGTAAATTTTAATAAGGCAGCTGGGCGATATTTATATATTTTTTTCTTTAAGAGATAAGGAGGTTATTTATAGCAAAACAGAGAGATAAAATTATTAAGAAAAACATGCAATCTCTCACTTCCTATATATTTTATCGGTGCCGATATTTCTACGTACACTGTCTTGTTTAGATAACCGCGAAAGAAGTCTCAAATCGGGAAATCGGGGAGGCCATGCTTCGGGTAGAACCAAAAAACGTATTCATGCTGGCTTCCAAATAGTTTTTGTAACTTAAAAATTGACAAAATATTTCCGACAGACCGTTTGCTTCAGGAAATAAATTGTAATATCGCCGTAAACTAAAGAGTACAGACATTATTGAATAAAGCCACTTTTGGGAATGACATTGCGTAAAACA
This sequence comes from Pissodes strobi, assembly GCA_016904865.1. Lineage (NCBI taxonomy): Eukaryota > Metazoa > Arthropoda > Insecta > Coleoptera > Curculionidae > Pissodes > Pissodes strobi. Next base: position 231,740 of record MU182999.1, on the reverse strand, counting down.
TTTAATAGTCTAAATTATTAAAAGCGTTTACCTTGATCCTTTTAGTCTCTCATTTATGTAGGGAAGTTCTCCTTTGAAAAGTTTATAAAATTGTTCGGAACAATTTTCTTCGATGAATTTGAGGACATCTTCACTGGTTATCCGTTTTTCAAGCCTGTCCTTGGATTCGTGGCCGCTGGAAGTCCCTGCTGAAGGAGTTACGTGCGTTTCAGTGCATGTCTCTGAAAATTACAAAAATTCGAATATTTAATGCTTATTATTAAATAATATTTTAAATAATTCGCCTGATTTTGGGTCAAACGAATATTGTAGTTTACGGAATTTGCCTGATATGTGAAATTTAAGGCAGATTTAAAATAATTTGGTAATTATTAATGGTGTAAATTCAAATAGAAAATGGTTAGGCAATAATTATCAATTTATTTTCGAATATCATAATTGTATTATTTGTTTTAACACGATTTGTTAATTAGAAAATAAATTGATAAAGAATGCCATCAATAAACCCAATTAACCCATAGTCAGTGATACTATCGAATAAAGACAAGTAGGGTCACTTGGTGTCGGTATTTTGACGTAGGGCCCGAGAAGAACAACTTTGAAGTTGGAGAGCCAAGTCCGAGAAGATCGGGCCAATGTTGCCAGATTCAAGAACTTAAAAATCACCAGAAACGTTCTTCAAAAGTTGCCAGATTTTGAAATAAATCACCAGCTTTTATATTTTTCGTATATTTACACAAGATACATACAATAATTAAAATAAAACTAAATAAAAAGATTCAAACATGTTTTATTACAGGCTAACAACTAAAATAAAGTTTTATATATAAACAAAATTATACTGTGAACTACGAAAACGCATAAACCTTACTAAGTAAGAACTTGAAAATGTTATATAAACATTCACAGTTAATTATTATAAACTAGAGCGTTCGACGGGAGCGATTTTAATCCTTAACGTTGCAGCCATCAGCATTTTGTAGAATATAAATACGCAGGCAAACGCCAAATTTATCAGACTTTCGGGTTTTTCTTAACTCCGCTCAATTAGCTGGGTGCGTGCACACAGGTGCGTACTCTTCTAGTTGTTCTATCCCGCAACCTCAATATCTGAGAGCACCTGTGCATAGGTACAGGGTGATCAGTTCCTCACCTAACATGGATGTACATGTACATAGGTACACGGCATGGTACTCGGGGGATTCTAAAAAGTAGTGACAGTCGAATCTACAATTTAAAATATCAAAATTTCCAGTAAGGGGATTTTTAAGGATTTTCAAAATAGTACTAGTGCCTTAGAAATCTGTGGCAAACTTAAATTAAACTATTCCGTCAATGAGAGACGCTAAAAGACACCATATAAATATTAAAACAAATACGTAAATAAAAGACAAGCCAGCTCGCATAGCCTTTATTAATAACACAGTTACCAGACATGTATTTAGTATTAATTGGGTATAGGGCAAACTTTTAATTCATTTATAAACAAAACACGCATTTATTATTGTTCACGTACAGTATAACCTTTGTTAAGTTTGTTTGTAAATATACTTGTTATTGTTTTTATCAACGTGTCTCCTTTATCATCTCTTCTCACCTGACGTAGAGCGATTCCGAATCTGAGCTATTCTCCTGCACACTAAGTAAGGCGTGGCGTCACGAGTAAAAAACCAATTCATGACACATATTAGGTAGGTATGGGATGCTTTATGGGTGAAATAAATGTTCAGAATGGTATACACTGTGAACTATGCCTAGTTTAAAATAATATACCTACATCATTTTTTAAATTCTTTATTTATCTATAAAAACACAAAAATGAAGTTAGAAATAAGAAAGCAGTAAAGTTACTAACAAACAAAAAAAACGTCTAAAAAACAAGATAAAGTGGTAAATTACCCGTCATTGGCGAACGTGAGCTCCGATTTTACCGAATTTCGATTACCTCAGATTGACGTGAAAATCGGTACGCGGGATGATTTCGGGGTAAAAAACTGAGGAACCATAAGTTCCACGAATTCGTTTTGTTTTCGGCGGAAATCAATGACCTTGACGACGCCGAGTTCGAATCTGACTTCGGCGGGAACCTAACCCAAATAGGCTCCGCGGTAGGAGAGGGACGAGCTCGTAAATGGAAGTGCAAAAAAGTTTGGGCTGCTATCGGATATAATTTTTATTATGTGGAGCATAATTCTAATCAAAATAATTAACTATTAAAATCACTGTTTTCTACGGTAACTATAGTAAGGACTTTACAGGTATTTCTTAATTTACAATAAGTGATAAGCTGTTTATTATGATAAAATACCTTCGGTCCGTCTCGCATCAAGGAGTTTTTGCATTGCCGGTCATTTCGCGTGTTTACGTTATTTTATCGTTTCCGCTATAATATTAATGGTTTATTAAATAACTTAACAACATGATTGATGGTGCTAAAAAATTTAAGTTTAAATGTTGCGCGACAAAATCTCACAGTTATTTTTGTTGTGCAGTTTGTCTAGGTTTACGTCATACTAGTTGTTTAGAGAGAGACTTTAAAAACCATGTAAAGATTAGCGAAAACATAATCTATTGTTCTGAAAAATGTCGGCTCGAAAAGGATACCAATATCGAGAATCAACGTTTAAGTGATGCTCTGAGTAAAGTGGATCTTTTGCAGCAAGCTAAGCATTCCCTTAACCAAAAAATAGCTAAGAAGGAGGTGGAATTTAATGTTGAAATGGAAGAACGAGATGACCTTATTACATCCCTTACAGAAGAGGTTAACAGGTTACGTCAGGAGATTTCTAACAGCCAGTCACATCTTTCAAATCAACGCAGAAAGACCCAGGACTTTGAGGAATTGGCTTTGGAGTAGGAAAATAAGATGGTTGAAACATTAAATGAAAAACGGAGTGAAATTGTTAATTTGAGGAACAAGATTCAGGAACTTACATAACCAAAACCTGGAAAGTCATCTCCGATCATTTCAATAAATTAAAAAAACTGGAAGATTTGAATACAATAAACAGAAAAATGATAGTATCTATTAATACTCTGGAGGCAGAGAGTAATTCTTGCCACTCTGAAATCAAAAGTCTAAGGATAGCGGTGAGTGCCAGATTTGGAAATGAAACAGAGCCAGGACCAGGAACGTCATATCATAGTGTGTCAATTCAAACAGATCCTCCCGTACATAGGAATAATGTTTGTGGGTCTACCATAAATATGACAAAGGAATTACCAGGAAGTAGTGTTGATAATGTTCAAGTCAATGTACCTGATAAAAGAAATAGAATTTTAATTTTATGTGATGAATCTGGTAGGGGTTTCAATGAAATTCTAAACAAAAAAACTAAGCAAAGACACTACCAAGTGCAGTGTTTAATTAAGCCTAATGCTAGTTTTTTGCATGTTATAGTGGATATTGATAGGCTAGTTAAAACATTCACTAAAAACCATTGTGTAATAATATTAGCAGGTGAATATGAATTATATCGTAATTACCTACCTAGGGTTAAAACAATTTGGAATAAGGTTAAATTTTGTACCCACACTAATTTAATATTTTTATCTCACCCCAATATTAAAAAATTTATTATACCTGAAAAAATTGATAGATTTTACAGCAGGTTTTATTCTTTTATTGATAGCTTGTAACAATGGAACCAATGGACAAAGAAATTGGGAGCAAGTTTGACAAAATATTTTCGAAAAACTTAACCATAACAAAAAACTAATTAAAACATTGATATTTATTCCCATCTTAGACGGGGATGACTATCAAAGTAGGGTTGCTAAAGAGACTACTAAAACTAGGTCTCCAATAAATAAAAATGATTCGTTAAATAATGAAACCCAATCTGTTATTAGCCTGAACGACTCTTTTTTAGAACCAACTATGGAAACGCCTGCTATTCGTTAGTATTAATTAATATTCAATCTATTAGAAATAAGCTGGATGATCTAAAGATTTTAATAGATAGCCTTAACTATCCCTCAATGATTTTAATTTGTGAGCACTGGTTGAGACCAGAAGAGCTGTTAGTTTTACCAAATTATTTAGTTTTAGATATATTTTATAGATCTCCAGGTTATGGGGGGTAAGCATTTTAATTAATGAGGAATTTTCTCAGAAATATAAGTTTAAGGCACTCACGACTTTTGACAATGAAACAGAGGAAATAGTGTTTGAGTTATGTGTTGTATATAGTCATAGTTTAAATGTTTATGTCTTATGTGTTTAACATACACCATACATCGCTAGATTTCTGAGTAAACTAGAATTAGTTCTTCCAGTTCTTCCCTCCAATTCAAATATTGTTCATGTGGTGACTTCAATTTAAATCCATTCAATATAATAATACTAATACTCAGCGGCTATATAGTTTGATGGCATCATATGGACTAGAGTTGCATATAAATAAACCTACCCATGTAACAGCACAATCTGCAACTTTATTAGATTATGTGCTCTCTAATTATGATTCTGAACAAATACAGTGTAATGTTACAAATAGCATATGAAGCAATATGGTGTAGTTCTGCCACGAAAAAAAAAAGGAGAGAAAGAACTAGAAAGTGGGGTAGACTTTTTACCACTAAGAATTACAATAGGTTTTCCCAGATTGCTGCTCTGGAAGAGTGCAATGTTGTACTAGGTTCTGAGGCCCCATTAGCAGAATTTCATGCTCTCTTAGTTAAGACTTTTACCACTTGTTTTCCCTTGAATCCTCTTAAGCAAAAACGTAAAAAAACCCTGGATAACTGTAGGAATAAGGAAGTCAGCAAGGAATTTACGATCTTTGCATTACATCAGAAAATTTCATATATTTAATTCATATTTTGTAGAATATTTTTCTGCTTATAGATCCATATTTCGTGGGGTTGTCAGGGAAGCAAAGTAAATGTACTATAGGAACAGAATAGGAAGATCTTCCAATCCACAAAGGGAAGCATGGAAGGTGGTTAATGAAATAAGAGGTAAACATAATGTTAATAGAATTACAGATACAAAATTGTCAGCAAATGAGATTACCAACTTCTATTCTAGTATTGCTGCAAATTTGTCAGATAATATAAAAATAAATAGAAACTTTAAAATTTTTATGCAAGATATAAATGTTCAAGAATCTTTCTTTTTCTTACCAACTAACATTCATGAAAGGAATGCTAGCAAAATAAAACAAAAATAAAAAGCCTGGATGGGATGGTATCTCAACTAAAATTTTGCTTAAATTTCCTGATGTGGCTTTGAGTATTCTGGCAGAATGCATTAATTTATCTTTTGAATTGGGTATTTTCCCAGATAGTTTAAAGATAGCTAATGTTGCTCCTCTCTATAAGGGTGGTGATCAAGACAGCCCTTCCAACTATAGGCCAGTGGCTTTGTTGCCAATGCTTTCTAAGATTATAGAAAGACTAGTTAAGAATTCAAATTATTACTTTTGCAGAGAGAAATAGCCTCGGAAATAGCACACTAAATTCAGCACAGTGTGGCTTCTTAAAGTCCAGATCTACAAATGATGCTATTTTTAATTTTTTTTAGAAGTGCTGTATTTAAGCATTAATGATCAAGAGACTTCAGTAGCGGTGTTTTGTGATTTGGCAAAAGCTTTTGACTGTGTCAATCATAGAACGCTGCTGCAAAAATTGGAGATCTATGGAATTAGGGGTATCTGCTTAAGCTGGTTTGAGTCATACTTGGGCAATAGGATTCAATCTGTTATATATAAAGAATCAAAGTCTGATCAGAGGGTTATCAATTGTGGAGTTCCCCAGGGCTCAGTGTTGGGTCCTGTTCTGTTCTTACTGTACATTAATGATATTGCGAGTTTGAATATTTCTGGTAAATTTACATTGTTTGCTGATGATGCCACCATTTTATGGAGCTGTGCAAATGCAGAGTATTTAAGCAGAATTGTGAATCATGAGCTAGATTTGATAAAGGAATGGTGTGATTCAAACAAATTAACCTTAAATGTTTCAAAGACGAATAAAATGACCTTTAAAAACAGCCAATGTTCAGTTTCCTTAAGCGACAATGTGTTAATTAATGCAACAGAAAATAAATTCTTAGGATTATATATTGATAAAAAGCTGAAATTTGAAACACACATTTTACAGTTAAACAAGAAATTATCCTCTAATTGTTTTGCTTTAAAAGTTATAGCTAATGAATTAGATAAAAACATGTTACGACAGGCTTATTTTGCATTAATAGAATCCCATTTACGGTATGGCATATGTTTTTGGGGTTCTTGTGCTAAAAAGCTGATGCACACAGTATTTATTTTGCAAAAGATAGCATTAAGATACATGAATAAGGCTAAATTGAGAGATTCATGTAAGCCTCTCTTTCTTGCAAACAATATATTGACTCTGCCCTCTATTGCCTCTATATAGGCACACTCTAGTTAGAAAATATAAGCTCTCATAACACAAGACAAACATTTGAACTGCTGTTGCCTATTCCTAGGTCTTCACAGGTGCATGGCTCCATTATTTTTAAAGGGCGTAGGCTTTTCAACCATTTACCAGTTAGCTTAAGAAGGATTTATGATGAAAAGAGGTTTAGGGGGAACTGAAAAGATTGCTACTAACTAGGGCTTATTATGATGTTCAGGAGTTCTTCAATGAGAAATTTTAACTGTATGGTTGTTTATTTTTAAGCTGTTTTGTTTCAGTTTTACATTGTAATATATATATACTTCTTATTTTTTAAATGCCTATTTTGACTGTGATATATATGTATGTATAGGTGTACTTGTAACATTTTTAGATTCTACTATATTCAATATTATTCTATGAATTTTACTATTGATCCCTTATATACATGTATATCACTACTTAATTTTACTGTTAATATTTTACTTTTTACCTTTATAGATTTTAAAATGTTTGTTTGTCTCTAGGTGTTAGTGTTTGTATATTTTCTTTCTCTTTTTGTATTGACATTTATTTGTTTAATTATTATATGCTTTGTCAATAAGATGTTATATCTTCAGATAATAAAGCAATTTTGAATTGAATTGAATTGAGAAATATTTCTTTTTAGAACGAGACCCTCAAGATATCTTCTTCCGGGACAAGACTTTAAAAGTATTTTTTGTGAATTTTGGACCCGGGGCCCCTACTTCCCTGAGCAAGTACACCAAGTTTTTGATAACGGAAAATCGCCATTTTCGACCCTTAAATATTAATTCGAAGAAAACGCTTCCGACCGTATTTTTATATTTAGAAAACGGTTTTTTATTCGCATTTCAAACCTACCGGAAATCCGGCCCCTATCGGTTTTTTAGGTAAATTTCGTATTCAGTGGGGGGACGGAGGGAACCGGCTCGACCCCCCCCCCCAAAATGTCAAGTCCCTAAATCTCCTGGAGGCACCTAAATAGGGACCTTTGGTATCGTTAGGCCGGGAAGGTTGAAATTTGGCTTAGGGGGGTTAGGGACGGCCCAGAGCTCGAATCTGACATCGGCGGGAACCTACCGCCGATAAGTTCCGCGGTAAGAACCTAGGAAAACCTTAATTTTTCGACATCGAAATTCAAAACTATGTGCACGCCGTTACCTTGTACTTCTGTATTGTACTACTTCGGCCCTTTTCTGCGCCTGATATCATGCCCAGTCGATAGGCCTAAAAGGAGTGTATATCCGCAAATAATGCGCATTATTAGCGCGAAAATTCAAATTAAGGACAAAAATATTTCCCATAAATTATACAGTTCCTGAACGAGTATAAGTAAATAAAACTACTTATCCCAATAAAATGAAATGAAAGGAAAATAAATTGTAAACACCACTTTTTACTAACACGTTTTTCTTTCATCAATATTATTACAGCCACTAATATTTCCGCCTTACACCTTAAAGCTTCGCCAGTATAGTCATCATAATTACATAACGCCATGAATCGAGTCTACTACTCAAACAATAACTATTTACCTAAGTTACATAACTTTATGACTCCCTCTATCGCCACGCGCCACTCACCTTGCAGGGTTGTCATGTCCTCGCATATTTTAGAGTTGCGTTGCCTATAAAATTTGCTGTTTACAAAATATTTATAAAACTCGTCCATTTCCGACATTCCCTCTCACCAAAAATCTGCTAGGGTTTTTTCCGCTTGTGTAAAAGCAAAGAAGAAAAAAATGAAATTCTGAAAAGAATCAAGAAAAAAATATTGATAAAGATACTGCCCAGGTAAGGGACATATCTTTACTACTGGGCGTGGTAATATCTCATTTTGAGTTTTCAAAGTAACCACGCGCACAAACCCCATCCTCTCCCTGGTGTACCTTGATTACTCGACCAAGAGCCCATTCAAGCAGAGGCCTTTGTTCGTTCTTGATCAGCACTAACGTGTTTAATTTAATGTTTGCCATTGATTTCGTCCATTTAGAACGTTGTTGCAACGTATGAAGGTACTCTTGGCTCCATCGCTTCCAAAAATCAGAGTGGATTCACGTTAGCATTTGCCAGCGGGTTAGCCGATTTAATGGCACGTTTGCAAGTCGTTTTCAGGGAAGCTGGTGAGAGGTTCCATGGTCAGAAAATGACCAGTAGTTAGAGGTAGAAGATCATTGGGAACTTCACTTATAGCCGAAAGGGGGCGTGAGTTCAATATCGACTCTATTTGAGTTAAAATAGTATAAAACTCCTCGTAGGTTAGAACCTGTTCTCCAATGACACGGAAGAGGTGTGTTTAGACCGACTTTACGGAGGCTTTGCTCAATCTGTTAAAATGAGGTGAACCCGGGGGATTAAAATGCCACTTAGACGCAATTTCAGAAAAGGTTAGAAGTTGATTGTATGCACCTTTGAAATTGGTGCCTTGGTCAGAATAATATGTCTGATACTCTGCCTCTGCGAGCTACAAAGCGACGAAAACAGGCAAGAAAGGCCTCAGTTGATAAATCCGATGACAATTCAAGATGAAGTGCTTTAGTAGCACAACAAGCAAATAAGCAGATATATGCCTTAAAGGTTTTTGCACCCCGATGCTTTCCCATAGTGATGGAGAAGGGGCCTGCATAATCTAATGAGACCTGCGAAAAGGCTTTGACTTGGGAGATTCTAAATATCGGAAGATCAGCCATCAAAGGCGCATAAGATTGAACGAAAACATCTAATACACTTAGAAAGACAACGATAAATTGCACTTCGAAGAGAAATAATCCAGAAATTTTCGATAATTAGGTTGTGAACCGTTTTTAAACCTGGATGAAGGTTTTCACTATATACCTGTTCTATAATGAGATCCGTCGTTTCTCACAGGTAAAACTAATGTTAGAAAAGCATTCTTTTTGCACGTCTTTAATTATTATAGCTGGTGAAGCTTGATTGTTTTCTCGTAATAATCAATTTTAGTTTTTCTAGCGACAGAAATGAAACGCAGGACGCAAGCGAGAATTCGCTGGATTTTTCTTAGAGAAGAAAACCTTGACAGTAATGACGAAATTAGTGAGGGAGTTTCAGCTGAAATGTGTAAAAAAACGGGACCTTGTCACCACAAGTTGCGTTCTACGAGTTGTAACGGTGTGAGGCCTCTAGAAACGCAATCGGCTGGGTTTTCTCCAGAAGGGACATATTTCCATGAAGATGGAGGTATGATTTCCTGGATATGAGATACTCTATTCGCTATGAACGTTTTCCAACGATGCGGAGAAGCTGAGATCCAAGCAAGGGTCACTTGTGAATCTGACCAAGCATATATTGAATCAAATGACAGAAGATTAGAATAAGATCCTTTTACGGAGGCAACCAAATGTGTCAAAACATTGCTGAGCAAAGTTCAAGTTTAGGTAAAGATACAACTCGAAGTGGTGCCACCCTGGATTTTCCAGAAATAAGAGTGGTTTTTATATCCCCATCTTCGGTTATGAATTTAAAATAAATTACACAGCCATAGCCTACTGTGCTTGCATCACAGAAGCCGTGCAGTTCGAGCCGAGAAACTGATTCAGAACTAAGTAATCTAAGCAACTGGATTTTATAAATCTCCGGACGCTCTGACTTAAATTGACTCGAAGTCTGGACCATATCTTCTGAGGGTGTATCATCCCAATCTTTATTTGGTAGCCAGAGTTGCTGTAGAATTTATTTGGCAAGAATGACAGTCGGTGCTAAAAACCCCAAGGGATCAAAAATTCTTGCGATTTAGGAAAGCACACTATGTTTTGTACACTTGGAATCAATGGGAGTAAACAAGTAAGAAAATGCGTCCAGACTAGGGTTCCACTGAAGCACAAGAACCTTTATAAAATTCGAACCTTCCGTGTCAAAATTAAGGGGCATTTGAGTTTCTGTGCGTGGGACAGCAGACAAAATTGCGGGATGATTGCTAGCCCATTTCCGCAACTCGATCCCACCTTTTTTCAGGAGAGTGATTAGCTCTGATTGCAGATAAAGGGCTGCTTCTACTGAGTCTGCGCCAGAAACGCAGTCATCAATATAAACTGAATCTTGGAGAACTTGAGAAGCTAGAGGTTGATTGTCCTGTTCCTGTTCAAGGATTGCTAATTCTTTTAACGTTCGAAGAGCCAGATATGGAGCGGAGGATACTCCAAAAGTAACTCGGTCAAGAGTGTACCTAAATCAGTGGAACCTATTCGAAAATGGGTTCCCGCGCGGTTTTTAACCGATAGGTTCCGGTAGTAAATATACGAATACCGGCAGACGAACAAAACCGTGTTTTTATATCGATCTGATAGGAGCCGGAACCTACCGGAAGTTTTTTTCCGGAGCGATTTCAAATTTTGGATGTAGGTAGAGGACACGAAGACCAACAAAAAAATTCCTCTACGAAAAAAACACAATATTCTTAGTTTTCGAGATATCGGCCGCTTTTATGCGAGAACGATCGTAGTTCGAAAACTACGAGGGGTACGAAAAAAATACCTACTGCCAAAAATGTGTATTTTGACGGCGTTTAACCCGTACAAGAGTCGTCGTAATAAAAAAAAACATTTCGCCATTTTTTTTTTCAAAAAAAGGTTTTTGGATATTTTTCGCTAATATCTCAATTATTGTGAAATTTTTGGAGAAAATATCTTAAACTCGATGATAGCTCTTCTAATTTGGAATAAATAGTGTGCTATGAAAATTTTTGTTCGACGTTAAATAACGGAGAAATTTTGAAAAAAGTATTTTTTTTTAATAATTTTTTTACCACTCTGTATATGTTTTTGAAAATTTTAACACGTAACATGTAAATGGATTTTTTAACCGTTTCCGTAATAAAAACGAAAAAAAAAATTAAAAGTGAAATTTCGACGTGAATACTCTAGAAAGAGAGTGCCGAGTTCAATTCTCGCATCTAGAAAATCCTACGATTTTTCTATACCGAAATATATCGAAAAACTGAATTTTTTTAAATTACTAACTAAAAATACAACATATTTGCTTCTTGATTTTTTTTCCTATCTTGCTTCGTTTTCCAGAAAAAAAATAAAAACCAGTTTTTTACATTTGTTTAGGGCAACAAATTCTACATCAAAAGCTGCTAGATAACCATCTTTCTGGAAATCAATGGTTTATTATCAATTATTATAATAAATTATTATAATTATATACAAAATAATATCATCCACCGTTTTTTTATCGATAAAATGCTGTTCACAGACGAAGCAGGATTTACGCGCCAAAGCGTTGTTAATTATCATGAGAACCATATTGTGGGCCGACGAAAATCCCCATGGTTATATCTAGATTAATAATCTAGATATAACCTAAGTAATCTGGATGGGATGGTATTTCTAAAAGAATTTTGCAAAAACTTCCCGAG
>MU182999.1:124158-214974 GCA_016904865.1 Pissodes strobi | reverse complement strand
CCTTTTCTTACGAAATTAACCATTAAAAACTAGCCACAAAGGCAAGCTGACTCATAATTTCGGAGCGACTAAAACCCAAGTTGGGTATTATTATAGCTTTGCATGCCCCACCGTTCGCTTTGCTCGCAACGGGGGATCAATCAACAAGAACTAACCAAGTGCTAACCAAAACTAACCCAAGGCTAACCCAAAATTAAGGGAAAAAGGTAAATTAATAGAAAGTTTGCTAGGACGTAGACATGGATTCGTGTCGCATCGCGCGCAGTATTTTGGATTACAACTCGGGATTTAGCCGCTCGTTATAAATTTATCGGAATGTTATCGTTCGGCTTTGTCGAAGCGATGTATACCGGAACGCATTATTTTTAAACAATTCGTGTTGATATGAGCCGACCGGTGAGGGAAAAAATTGGAGTAAACATTGCTTGCAGGAGATGTTAATAAATAATATCAATACATATTTACAAATTCGCATTTGCAGATGCGAATAACTTTAACTAAAATTGGCCTTCACATTTTGCAGATGTGAAGGGCCCCCAACAGCCTCCACGTCAGTAGGTGTATTATGTTGGAGTGGATAGAGGCACACTATATCCCTACATTTGCCGATGTAAAGGATATATGTATTGACAAAAATAAAACTGTATAGTGCTATGTATTTGCAGATACAAACACAAATAACCACCAAAAACAAATAACCACCATACTATTGCAACCCTCTTACATAAAATCATTGCATTGGAGGTAGCGAATTATTACACTCTTGGTTTCTGTTCAAAACAGAAATTACAGTATTTGCAGATACTGTAAATATGCTAAAAAATCGTTGCATTTGCAGATGCAGACGAAAGCATAACCAGGGTTAAGCAGCAAGCAAAAAGGTGAATAGTTCGTTGTATTAGCAGATACAATCGATCGTACCCACTGTCTGCAATTGCAGTTGCAGGTAGTGAACATATTCATGAACCTATTTTTCTGTTCAAAAACAGAAATTGCAGCATTTGCAGATGCTGTAACTAGGCTAATAGATCGTTGCATTTGCAGATGCAATCGATATAATAAGTAGCAAAACCAAGGAAAATCTTTTGCATTTGCAGATGCATTAGATGATCCTCTCACGCTAGCGGAGGAAATAACTTATCCGAATCAAGACTTACCAACATCAGAAGCACCAGATGGTCCTGAACAAAGTAAAGACCACGCTTTGTTAATAGGCAGCTAGCCTGCGAGGCCAGAACTACATACTCAGATAGATAGTTTTTAGATGGTACAATCACGTACTAAAAGGACTAAAAGATTAAAAAAAAAAAAAAAAAAAAAACAGTATGATAGAGAAGTATCCACCAGCTGCCAACTGTAATGTCCTCAGACCATCAAAATTAAATCTCAAAGAGAGTACTAAATCCTGCCAAGACAACTACGGTATGAATTACAGAAACAGCTATGGTCCGTGGGATTAGTGCCTTAGCCCTCCCTTTCAATAATTTAATTAGCCAACCGTCTGAACTAGAATTATACGTTCAAAATTGGCAGAAATTAAAGGTAAACAGTTCAATAATAGAGTGGGTACAGGATTATAAAATGCCTTTCAATAGGACACCACTCCGGTTAGCAAAATAGAAGACTACATAGGACGGCAAAAAATTTTATTTCAAAATACGCATTTTTGGGGAAAACTGATCTTAAAGATGCATATTTCCTTATCCCTATGCACAGTAGTCAAAAAAGTTGTTAAGATTCGGTTTTTGCAACGTATTATACCAATTTAATTGTGTTTCATTTGGTTTATGTACAGCGCCATATCTTTTCACAAAAGTGAAACCAGTTGTAAGATATGTAAAATTAAAGGGTATAAAAACTGTACTCTACTTAGTCGATTGGCTAGTTATTGGTAATTCAAAAGAGAGCTTAAAAGTATAAATAAAATTACACAAACATTACAACATTTAGGTTTATATAAATTCTGAAAAAAGCGTAGTTATTCCCGCGCAACAATGCTCATTTTTCGGGGTTATACAAGAGAAAAGACTGGCAGAACAGTCTATCATCTTTTACCCTGAAAAATACCTACTCACATCTTGCAGAGAGAAACAACTATTGTGGAAGAAAATTTCCCTGGCTGTAGGGAAATTAGGAAGTCTCCTGAGAAATTAAACTGATTATTTTTTTATTGCAAACTATAGAACAGTGAAAAAGAAATCGATACGTATTTTTTATTTCCACTAAGATGAATATTACAAGAGCTATACCAGTTTTTAGTTTTGTATATTTAGATATACTATGCATGGTGTGACGTAACAATTCATGTGTATTATGACGTCATAAGCACATCTCACGGCGTTGTATCTGCTTCATTTTTTGGCTTATAGAAAAAAGAAAAACACGTGTTCACTTATTTTTCATGGGCTATCAAAATAAGCAATAATAATAATAATAAAAAAAAAAAAAAAAAATAAATAAAATAAAAAATTGATGAAACTTCCTTATTGTCAGGAGAGCCTTTCTATAACAAAGCGTACCTCATGAAGCGATAAAAGTGATTATTTATTCATTGACAGATAGCGCCCTCAAACAATTCGGAAATACTTACAATAAATGTGGGGAATTTGTAGTTTTGTAAACACAACTTATTGAGCTCCTAAATATTCAATTGTCTTCGGAGTCATCCTACTCTACCATGAACTCACACAAATCTGCACTTTCTCCAATATTGAATATTAAACAAAAGACGAAGCGGTTATAAAAGGGATTCTCAATGGAACATTTAACATAAGACCCCCAAATCCAAAGTACTCAATTACTTACTTGGGATTCCTACCCAGGTATACAGCGCTTAAAGAGCATGTACCTTCACGAATCATTAAATCTACAAATCTAACTTTAAAGCTAGTATCACTCTTAATACTAATAACGGCACACCGGCACACTGACAACCCGGAAGTAAAAAATAGACAATATTTTTAAATATGAATACATAATTGAAATCAGATTCCCGGATAAAATAAAAGCAGGTGGCTTAAACAGGCTTCAACCTAATTTGATATTACCTTATTTTATCAATCAACCTGAACTATGTATAGCCACACTATTAGAGACTTACATAGAACGCACAAAAGGAAAAAGGGTGCTACCAGTCAATAAAAGGTGAATAGTTCGTTGTATTAGCAGATACAATCGATCGTACTCTCCACTGTCTGCAATTGCAGTTGCAGTTAGTGAACATACCTATTTTTTCTGTTCAAAAACAGAAATTACGGCATTCGCAGATACTGTAAATATGCTAATAGATCGTTGCATTTGCAGATGCATTCGATACCACAAGTAGCAAAACCAAAGAAAATGTAATACTCACTCACAAAAAGCCTTATCACCCAGACAGCAGTCAAACCATTAGCAGATGGGTCAAGTTAATACTAAGAGCCAGCAGTATAAACACGGAAATCTTTGGGGCACACAGCACGCGACACGGGGCAACTTCAGCAGCTCAAAGAATTGGAGTTACATTACAAACCATTCAGAAGACAGCTGGCTCGACAGGAAAATCAAAAGTATTCTCAAAATTCTATAACAAACTTGGCGTGGGTAATCCCACTGGATTTGCATCTTGTTTACTGAACCATAATTTTTAAAGGATCATATAAATATGGAGCTACAATTATAACTTACTTACCAACTTGTTATCATATTACATAAGAATATTGGTATAGTATTAAAAATAAGTTAAAGGTTAATATCAGTTAAGCGTTAAACATGATATATGTACCTTCATATGTGTGTTATTAAATCTAATGGTTATAAATTTGAATTTTAGTTTATAAAAAGGCCTTACAAATCTAGGACTACAGAAAATTCGCAATTTTCAGTTAATGTAGATTACATCGCAAATACTTTAAACATCTACAAAGTGTAATGAGGGACGGCGAAGATGCGAAGGATAATTAAAAGATCAATCGACTTACCTGTAAGGAAGATCGATCGGAATTATCCGAGCATCTTCGCCGTCCCTCATTACAAACCCACCCAGTCTTTACCTTCTCCCTTTCACCCCAAATGCAATGTAATCAAAAATCTCACGAACCAAAATTGTAATGACGCATCAAGGCGATGCACGAGCTCGAGCGGCTAGCCAGGGTCGGCTGAATCACCATGTTTTTAGATAACTTCTTTAAAAATTGTACCGATTGGGAAAAAGTTGTATACTACAAAGTGTAATGAGGGACGGCGAAGATGCTCGGATAATTCCGATCGATCTTCCTTACAGGTAAGTCGATTGATCTTTTAATTCTATTATAAATAAATTAAATAAATAAATGTTTGAGAGTGTTTTTGGTGAGCTTTTAAAATATGATCCAACCTGAGATGGATTCTTCGTTACAAAGAGTTTTCGCTATATCGAGTTAAAAAACAAACAATATAATTAATGAGTATTTTATTGCATTACCATTTCTAATTTATAATAGGTGGAAATCCCCTAAAAATTAGGGCAGCAAATGGCCAACAGGTAAACATGTTTCTTAGAAACTGCCGACTGATAATAAAGGTTTATTGATGCCCATAACCGACCGACCAATATTTGGGTTATATAGAGTTGTGGTTAAAATAAGTCATAGTTCACACTGTGTTTTGAAATATGAAAATTATAGCACTTTTTCGTTTTTTTCAAAAACGATAAGAGATATAATTGTTCTCAAAGCGGCATTAATTTTGAATGCTCTACAACTTTCCCCATTTACCGTTTTCCTATCTCTAATAGTTTTCAATGTGTACCCAATTTGGGCCACACTGTATAGGGAAATACTCTGAGAAATACCCCCCAATAACACCCTAATTATAAATTTTATACCATAAGCAAAATGTATAATAAAAACCTATGATATTTATAATATCACGAAAGTAAAAAAAATACTTACTTTTCCGGATCCTTTGGAAAATAAAACATGCTTATTCCTTTTCCTTCCCTGGAATGACATCCACGAAATGCACAAGTATTCCCAGGCATAATAAACACAGTTCACAAAAATATTTAACACACAAATGGCGATCACGCAAAAATTTTGTCGACGTCGACTGAACGAAACAAATCGCGGACTAGACTAAACTAAACCCGAAACCGGCAAACACGTGGAGTTGAGAGTTGGCCGGTTTACTCCCCACTCTAAATTTTTGGGCGGGATTTATGTTGTCGCTTCTCAAAGCATATCCCCCCCGAGAAGAACGAGGAGGTTGTTCATCTCGAGCAGTGTTGCCAGACGTACGATAATAATTATCGTATAATGTACGATAGCGCTAGCACGATAGTGGCTTAATGTACGATAATTTAGGTTATATGAGGGAAAAACAAAAAAATATACATATATAACATAATATAAAAACAAATGTCCATTTTAAAACCTATACGGTATGGAAGAGGTAAATTATTTACTTTGCGTACGCATAATTAAATAGATACATTCGAAGAAGTTATTTAGTCATATTTAGTCAGCACTAAAATGTATATATCTATTTATTTATTTATTTTTTATTTATTTATTAATATCCAGGGGCTAACGCCCAATAACAATTACAATGGTTACTTATAAAGATAACATTTGTTTTCAAACTATAAACTATAGCTACTAACTATTGACAGATGATTTAATAATAACTACTATAGCTAACAATAAATAATAATAAGGCACAAATGCTGCTAATCAAGAACACCTTACCCGACCTATCCCAGGCTTCACTTTGTATCAAATGACTAAGATTTTTCAGAAAATGACATTGTAGGAAAAAGTCAACTTCAGCCCATCTTAACGTTCTAGACAAAAAATTATTATGTGCATAATTAGTTCGATGTGTAGCAAAGTTACACGTTCAAGTAGCTCGGGACATAATACTGTTGAATGAATTACACCATGAAGCATTTTAGCATCTTTTAGTATCCTTCGATCCACCAAAGAAAGAATCCTAAGTTGTGTTTCCGTCTGACGATAATTTATGTGGTGCTTCAGGTCAACAGGAATACCCAATTTAAATGCTATACTTATCTTAGAAACTTATGTTGGACAGTTTCAATCATCGAAATATAAATGTCGTAGGATGGGGACCACACACAAGAGCAATACTCCAGGCAAGGTCTTACAAGAGAACAGTACAACAATTTTATGGCATGAATGTTCTGGAAGTCCGAAGCACACCTCTTCAAAAATCCAAGCATTTTCAATGATTTAGAAACTATTGACATTATATGCGAATCAAATAAGAGTTTGGAATCCAAATTAACTCCCGAGTCTCTGATGCTGTTAGTCCATTCAAGTGAATCATTGTTTAGACAGTAATTAAAAAACAGAGGGTCTCTTGTTCTACCAAAGGAGATTGCATGACATTTGAATGGATTCAGTGCCATGCCATTACGCCTGCACCATTCATTTAGCCGATCAAGATCAGACTGAAGATTAACACAATCCTCCGTTGTATTGATCACTTTGTAAAACTTCAGATCATCGGCAAACAACAGACAAGAACTATGTTGGAAGCAGTGGCAAATGTAATTGATGAATATGTTAAAGATCAAGGGCCCCAAGTGAGACCCCTGTGGTACTCCAGAACTAACCAGAATTGCACAAGAGACAAAATCCTTAACTCTCACCATTTGAACCCTTCCAATTAGGTAGGACTTTAACCAACCCAAGAGCGGACCACCAACACCCATACCCTCAACCTTATGCAGTAAGACACCATGGTTTACTCGGTCAAAGCCCTTGGAAAAATCAGTGTATAGTGTATGTACCTTACAACCCCTCTCCAAGGCCCTGTCCAAAAAACCAGTAAATACCAACAAATTACCCTCAGTTGATCTTGAGCTGCGAAAACCAAATTGCTGATCTACAAGTTCTCTTTCAAGTGAAGCCTTAAGATAATTACACACAAATTTCTCAAACATTTTTGGTATGACACAAATAACACTTATAGGTATGTAATTATTTGCCAGTGAACTATCTCTTGATTTAAAAATAGATGTTAGAAAACTGCTCTTCCAGTACTCAGGAAACTGACCCATAGATAATGATACATTAAAAATATGAAAATAGCTCTTGCTAGTATGAAACTACAGTTTTTAAGAAAACCAGGAGGCAATCCATCTGGTCCGGGACCATTGTTCTCATCCAGTTTCGATAGTTGTGTGTAGATATCAGATATAGCGATATTGAATCCAATAAGGTTATTTTGACCATATGAAAGTAAATCCCTTGGTTTGTCGCATGCATTACTTGAGTAAACAGTAGAAAAGTACTTTGCAAAAAGACTTACAATGTCCCAACCATTACTGGATTTGACCTCGTCATACCTTAAAACAGAGGGTACAGAAGGCTTTTTTCCCTATAAGTCCCTATAGGAACCTTCACTCACCAACTCGCAGTCATTTAAGCAATTTTCAGTCATTCTCACCTCAAATTCCAGTGGGGGATGGTGATCACTTTCCCTGAGAAGAACATCTTCAGCTCGGTTCACAGTAACATTGGGGTCGCTAACAAATACCAGGTCCAGAATGTTGCCATTACCATTAACGATAGAGTTGCGTTGGAAAAAATTGTGATAAGAGCACATGCCAGACACGACATGTAGTGCTTCTACCTCGGCTGCTGTTGTCATTTGTAAGGGAAGTGGTGTGGAGCCCAAATTATCCGAAGACCATTGGCAATGGGGCAAATTAAAATCTCCAGCTAGGTAATAATGAGCAGATGGATACTTTTCAGCTAGTATGTCTAAAGTCCTGCTAAATATAGAATATTTTTCAAATGAAGAAACCGGTGGGAAGTAAGCCGTTCTTATGATATACTGATGGCCACCATGAGTAATTAACACAAAATGTTGTTCAATGGTAGAATTAACCATTAATACTGTACTGTTAAAACGCTTATTTACAGCGATAAGAACTCCGCCGCCTCTGTTGAATGGACTAGTCTTCTCCAATCGATCAGTTCTATAGATATTAAGGTCAAACATCCGCAATTCCTCATTGCTATAATTGCACGTCAACCATGTTTCATTGAATATAATAATACTATAACGAGAGTAAGACACATTGGAAAATAAGGAGCCCCCCAACATTTTGGAAGTAAACATAAACATCTTGTGTCGAGCGGGTTAGTTTTTTGAAACAATTGCAGGAGTACCATTGGTGTAGATTCTGGTCGGCTTTTTTTTGAGCTCATCTTGTTCAAAAACCATTTTTTGAATACGTCTTCACGATTTAGTTTTGTACAATTTAACATTCCACGCCACTGTTCTCGCATTCCAAACAAATTAAAACCTTGGCGATACTACTAACGCCATCTCTTGTTTACCACGTTTATCCACTACGCTAGACACTAGACAGTCTAGAAAGCTAAAATTTAAGCGTCCTCAAAAGGACTCCGACCAATCATAGCGCTTCCCGCTTTATCCGGGCGGTATTACTGGCGCCATCTGTTGTAACCACCTTTACACATTTGGAGCCGGCCGCGCATCCTAAACTCATCTGACCAATCATAGCGTTTCCCGCTATACCCTGGCGACCCAGTCGACCAATCACTGTCTCTTAACGGAGGTAATCAAGTTAGCTCCCAAGTTCATGACCTTTAAGAATCGATTTTAATAAAAACTAGTTAACGTATTTCGACCAGATTTGTGTTAGAGTTCAAAAGGTTAATTTAGATAATCGCTGACGTAAAGGTTTACATAACTTCTCAGTATTTACATTAGTCGCCCTTTCTATTTCCGGAGGATGTATATCATCCCGCCGGAAGGGGCGTTAGCAACTTCTTCAAGTTGATCTAGTTCCCACGTTCTAGTAACTAGTAACTAGTACAGTCTTGAACCCCAGCCATGTAAGTCGAAAAAGGCGCACCCCCGTTTCTAGCCGGCTGGCGCGAGCTGCCATGCCGGCGTGTTTTCACGTTTTGTGACCTCATAATCTCTCTAGTTCTTTACTCAAGTGACATAGTGATATCCCAGCATAATCATCTTTATGTCAAGCCTACAATAAGGTATTTATTGGCAAACATACTGCCGTTATTCTCACGAGTCTCACGCCGAGCAATGGCGTCCCAATTGGTCTCATCCATGAAAGTTCTACAATCAAGCCCTGTCTCAAACCACACTCAATCGAGCATAGTCTCGAAATCTCAAGTAAGTAAACGAACATGTTTACAATCACATTCTCACAAAGCCTACAAAAAGGTATTTTTTTGGCATCTTTACTGGCAGTATGGAGACCCACTGATCTCTAATTCTCAAAGGCTGTGCCATGCGCTGCACAGTCCCCAATGGTATTGTCCATGGGATTTTCAACATTCCATATCACGAGTGTACCACTGGGTTGCTACACTCTTGCCTTATTCTAATATAAGGATTACTCTGCAGTCTGCACTAGTCTGCATACTTACTCATGCCTTATTCTCATATAAGGATTAAACGGCACTAGTCTGCCAATATACTCAAGCTATCACAAAGCTACATCCCATACGCGGATTTCAGCAGTTCAGCTTATCTATGCTACTTGCATAGCATACTTAATAATCATTCATGCGTGTACCAAGAAGCCGCATTCACTAATCATTCATGCGTGTACCAATAAGCCGCATTCACAAGGCATTCATGTCATGCCATATGCACTAACTGCATACCAGAGTCAAACCACTACATTCCAGTCATTCTTGTTTGCAAGAAATTGAACTACATTGTAAATAGAAGCTAGCCATAGATCTAGTGTTTTTCAAAGTGACTTTCCCCCAGTGTTAGAAGATAACCTCCTGAACATTGAACGTTTCTCGTCAATGGTGTTCATAGGGTACATATTAGCTTATAGGTGAACTCTAAGGTAATATTAATCCTGTTATTATTGCTTGTATATTATTATATTTCATATCAAAGCTAAATCAGTTAATATAGTTGATAAGTAGCTGTTCCGCAGGAACTCTAATAGACATTTAACTGTACATAGATTCAAGGTTATGCTTATAAACACATATTAGTAAAGTATTACCACTGTTTATGCATTGCTTTAGATTTTAAGAGTTTTATTTTTGTCATATTATTCAAGGTCGAAACTTTGCCTCGACTAATATTGTTCACATCGTAGCACTGACTATGTACAATAATTCACTGTTTATATTTTGTGTATTTATGAGCTTCTAGTTATTTTCAAGTAAAGTAACTTATTAAAATATTCATATAATGCTAAAGCTTTTTGTTTTATTTACAAAATGACTTTAGAACTAGCCCTATGGTAAAATTTCAGTACCTAAGAGCACATCTCTTTTTGTTCAGAAAATCGACCAAGATCGACTCTGAAACACATCTTTAAGGGCATTGAGTGCAGTTCTCTGGTGCGGTGTAAGATTGGAGTCAATAAAAATCTTCAGGGACCTGTCGATATTCCTCTTACTCTTGAGCACAGATAGAGTTTCTGATTTACTACGGAGCACGATTCTGTAAGAGCGGTGGCCATTTTTGTTTTTTCTTCCAATACGAGCACCTTCTACAATGTCTATTTGAGAGTTGGCAAGACCCGATAAGAGAGATCTGGAATTACTTAAATCTTCCTCTTCAGATTCGGGCATATTGAAAATCATGAGATTATTTGCTCTTTTCTCCCTGTCAATCCATCTCACTGACTACTGACTGATCTGTAGGATTTTGTACAGAATTTGGAGCATTTGCAGAAGATGCACTTGTATCCTTGAAATTCGTTAGTTCAGTTCGAATATCAGCTTTTATTTGATTTAAACTGGCATGAAATGAACCACACATATTATACAAATCATTCCGGAGATGTTTTATTTGATCAACCATTTCCAATGCTTGCTTTGTCGTGTCTTTCATGCTTGCAATTTCATTCTCCAAAACTTCAACACGCGCTGAGAGGCCAAATAAAGTCTTTATTTTGGGAGTACAGTCTCTGCACATGTATGGAATAACTCTACTGGGCATAACTAGGGCTCTAATTTCTGTGGCACTTACATTGGAGCAACCCTTGCACAGCACCAACTTAGAATAATCGCATGGAAATCCGAAAACTTCTGAAGCAATTTTTGGTTCCTTAAAGATGCAGGATCTATTACATTTGTTACATATGCCAGACATGGCAGAATACTGTTGCAATTCAACTTCAGCGGAATAATGCTACGCATCAAGTATGGAAAAAGGTTACATCTATTTAAACGATTACGAAATGGAACAGACACAAGAACATCAAGACGACATGAATATTCTTAAATCGACATGTTGCATGTTTTATTTATATTCATACCAATGAATTATATCGTTATAATATAGTTTTTTTTTTGTTTAAGAGTTTATCTTATGATTTTGTATTTTTTTGTAAAAAAACTATTTTTAATAAACGATTTCTATTTAATTTCTTTTATTACGTTATCAAAATACGTTTTTTTTTTCTTTAAAATAAAGAAAATAAAAACTATATACTTTTTTTTTTTAATGGATTGACCATTGTCCTTTTTATTCGTTTTACTGAATTCCTGTGATTTAAATAATTTTAACGCTTTTATGGACACGGAACAATATTTAAATTTTTAAAAGAAAGGGCTTATAGATTAGATTTTTTATAGAAATTTAAATTGTTTTTCTGTGCCTATAAAAGCGCTAAAATTACTTAATTTATTTATTTATTTATTTATATTTTTCAACGGGCTATTGCCCAATATAAAGGAAATTTACAAAGAATTTAAAAGTTAATCCTAAATCCTAACCTAAGTATCACAAACGTAACTTTTTCTTAAATTACGAAGGCAGTTAATAAACAGTAAAAACGCAGGACAAGTGTAACAATGACAACTCTAATATATAGGGACTCGAGATTCTTAAGTCAAGAAGTAACATAGTAATAGCAAAAAGGAAAGTCCACCTTGTTACAGACAGTCTTTTAGTTCTTTCTAAAAAACATTTTGATTTTGGAAGCAGTCTAATTGGGCTGAATAATTATTTGCTAGTCTAGCTGATCTAGTCAAAAACGAGTTATGTCCATAGTTAGTGCGATGAGAATTAACTTGCAAAGAATGGTTCAGTCTGGTTTGGCGAGAGGGGACATGAAGCCCGATTTTACATGTGAGCTCGGGGCTATGAGAATTAGAGTGCAATAAATTATAGAACATAGTGAGGTCTCTGTGCATACGACGAATCTGTAGGGATGTAATCTGAAGAGAATTCTCTAATTCTAAGTAAATAACGTTTTCAACTCTATGCTGTCCCTTAAATGCCGCATACCTCAAAAACTTATGCTGCACTCTTTCAATGGCCAGTATGTGGATATTATAAGAGGGAGACCAAACACAAGAACAATAATCCAAATGTAGTCGCACCAGGGAACAGAACAGTAGTTTGAGGGAATGAACATTAGGTTTGATAAAGCCCAAAATTTGTAGTGAATTAGAGACCACTGATGATAAGTGATGTGTGAAAGATAAGTGACCGTCAAGCAACACTCCCAGATCTTTTACTTGAGAGGCCAGCAACAGTGGTGAGCCGTTTATGTTATAAACGTGATGGATTGGACTTCTTCCGCGGCTGAAGATCATCAACTGGCATTTGTCAATATTCAATTCCATTCCATTGAGATCGCACCACTGAGACAAGCGATCCAAGTCAGACTGAAGTTTGTGGCAATCATCCTGGTTCTGAATTTTCATGTAGAATTTTAGATCATCAGCAAACAGTAGGAAAAGTGCGAACATAAAACAGGATGCAATATCATTTACATAAATATTGAAAAGTAGAGGTCCCAGATGTGAACCTTGTGGAACACCAGATGGTATCTATCTCAATGGACTGAAAGCTCTGGATGCGCACAATTTCTGTTCTATCCGTTAGGTATGACATTAACCATTCTAGAAGCTCTCCCTGAATTCCCTTATCTCTCAGTTTTTTTATAAGGATTTTATGGTTTACTCTATCGAAGGCTTTAGTGAAATCTGTATATACAGCATGTACATGGGACCCTGCTTCCAATGATTCCAAGAGAAAATATGTAAATGTAAGAAAGTTTAATTCAGTAGAGCGGTGGGGAAGAAATCCAAATCGTTGGTCGATGAAGCAACCCTTTAAACCAGCAGACAAGACTAAACTTTCGAATACCTTGGGAATACAACTCAAGATGCTGATAGGCCTGTAATTCTCGACCAGAGAATTATCACCTGATTTTAGTATGGGAGTTATGAAACTTGATTTCCAATAGGATGGAAAAGTTCCAGTTTTAAGGGACAGATTAAAAATAATATGAAGCGGTTTAGAAAGTATGAAGCTACAATGTTTAATAAGGTATGGTGAGAGACCATCCGGACCAGATCCTCTGCTCATATTCAAAGTTGATAGCTTTTCATAAATCGATGAGATTGGTATATTAAACTGGGAAAGATTTGTGTCCCCAAAATGTAACGAGTCTCCCAGGACACAGTCTCTGTCACTATTGTAAAATTAGTGTTTTATAAGATCACACTTACGTGAGTATTGACAATGTAATTCATTCAGCGAGCTCCACCCGGTATATAGCCAGAGATTGAAGTGACCATGAAACAAAAATATTAACCAATTACTGTACTGACTGACAATGATAAAAATAAGGGGTACTCACCGGGGAACCTCTGTCCCCTTGCTTCATCCAATAACCATCAATTTACACAATACTATATTATTATATAATGTCAGACATATACCTTCTTTCTTCGACGACTAGCTAGTGTCACCTGAAATAGTTTGGGCTACCCCAGACGCTCCACTGCCGCTAAACAGTAAGCATCTCAGCACCCGGAAACTAAGATAACACATACCGAGATCTTAGAACCCAAGTGTGTCAATTCGAGAAGACAAGTGAGGCGCCCTCACACTCACAAGACCAACTCGAAGGCATCGCGCACAAAACAGAGGGCATTCCGGTCATTGTTACACAATGGACCACAACCTGGTAATACCTTGCCCACGGCAATAAACTCTGGTATACCATCAAAACTCCTGCCATGGACTTTAATAACAATATAAACTATTATTCACATGCCGACATGATTTCACACAAAACAACCACACATAGGTAAACTATGACCACTCTATATACATGGGTCTTAATCGGCCAAAGTGCTAGCACTCACTGCACCGCCTTAGTTCTTCTTTTAGGTCTCTCCCAATCTCTGGATCATATTATTGGTTTATGTTAGAGTATCAGATTTCAAGGTTATAAGCTAAATAAATATCACGGACGGTTGAGTAGCATTTTAAGTAATACAGGATGTTTATAAAAATATGTTTATTAAATATTTTAACTAATCTTAAGATATTTTACACTATACATTCTTGAGAAGTATTCTGCAAACAAATTGGCAATGTCCTCTCCAACAGAACAACTTATATCACCGAAGTGCATAACCGACGGTATAAAATTCTTAACATTGTTTCTAAGAGACGATTCAGTTAAAGCTATATAATTCTGGTAACATTGTTTTTTTAAAGATTTACACTTCGTTCTTAAAATAGAAAATTCATTGTAGTCAGAATAAAACCCAGAGTTAAGATATTTCTTATGTGTTTTCTTGTTTCAATTATTATTTCTTTAAGTTCTTGGGAAAACCAAATAGGAAATCTCTTAGCTGAATAATTTTTTAAAGGAACAAAAATATCAACTGTCAAGTAAACAATATCATAAAATACATTAACCATATCATTAAGTGATTTGCCATTAAGTAACTTGTCCCATTCGAACTGGGATAAAAAATTAATCACTGCATTCACGTCCATGGAAGTCTCTATGGAAGCCATCGCCCTTCAGACCAGATTCGTTATAATGAACAGATTCACATTGTATAGAAAAGGAGAGTGGTGGATGATAAAGGTATATTGGCAGTAGAGCATTTTCGGCCTCAACTACCATAATGTCTCTATCTTGCAAAAACACTAAATCCAAACAGCCATCGTTAACATTTCTGACCGTGTTTATCTGGAAAAGGTTATGGTAGGAGCATAGATGAGATAGCACCTGAATGGATTCAATTTCATTTTGTGTGCATCCTGCTGAGGTGATCGCCACTGAAGCTAATTTTTCCACATTTGGTCCACATACTGTTGGGCAGGTTAAAGTCGCCCAAGACAAACAATCTGTGATCAGGATATTCTTCAGACAGTCTTTACAGGTTTTCTCCAAATTTTGCATATTTCTCAAAGGAACACCTAGGTGGGAAGTAAGCTGTGGCAAGAATGAATTTGTTTTTATTAAATTCGATTTCTATAAATAGCTGTTCAATGCATTTGGTTGCTGGTAATATTTGGCTAGTAATCGTGTTACACACTGCTATCAGAACTCCGCCCCCTCTTGCAAAGCTACTAGTGTCAGTGGATCTATCCTTGCGGTATACATTATAGTTAAGCATCTGGAGTTCTGCACTGTCTATGTCATTCGTCAACCATGTTTCACTGAAAACCAGAATATCATATTGAGAGTATGAAGCATTCTCAAAAAGAAGTTGAAGCTTTGTGCGCAGGCCCCTAACATTCTGGAAATGTATCAACATAGACGAAGTGATAGATGAATTGTTTCGGAAAGGCCTATTTAGTTTTTTTAACGAGTTTAGGAGTACCATTCACATACCGTAGAATAAGGTCAGGTTCACTATTTCGCTGTCGCTCCTTCAGCTCGTTCTTAAGAGCATTTACTTCCGTACGCTGCTCTGTTGTAAGGTCAGCCTCCAAGAATATTTTTAGGCTTCGGTCTATCTTACTTTTGCTTTTCAAGACCCTGTGCACCATTGCAGCCAGCCGCAAAGACTGATGGCCATTCTTATTACGCTTTCCAATTCTCATCCCACTGACAACATTTATGGGTGAACCAATAAGATCTGTTAATAAACTCTTTGCTCTAGACAAATCATCCACTCCATTGTCCTCAGGAACGTTAAACAACACCAAATTACAGGATTTCATCTGCCTCTCTGACCCCTCACGAAGGACCTTGCCATGGACAACCGCTGCGCTGTATCCACTTTCATCAGCTTTTACAGAAGTAGTAGAAGTGGTTTCTTTAATGATGCTAAGATCCCTTTTTATGTCATCAAAAACAGTCTCAAAGCTGGTCTTTAAGCTCTTAACTTCAACGCTCATCACACGTATTTGTTCCTCAAACTCATCTATTCTGTGAGTCCTGGCAATTTTAACTTCTCTTAGTGTATTTTCTAGGGCAGTGACGCGATTGTTTAAACGAAGTGCGTCTTTAATCCCTGGTATGCAATCACTGCACAGGTAAGGAATGGTTCGGGTAAACAACACTAGACACCTTATCTCAGTGGAACTAATCCCAGTACAACCCCTGCATAATACTTTCCTGCAAAAGTCATAGGGGTAGCCAAATACCTCTCCTGCATTCTTTGGCTCCTTAAAAACGTAGTCTGTAGAACACTTGTAGCATGAGGCAGGCATTTTGAGGTTATATTTTGATTTCTCACAACATATCTGCGGAAAACTAAAACAGTGCGATTCTTATATTACTTAAGTGGCAGAAATTCCATAAATCGAACGAATTATTTATTGTTTGAATGAATTTTGCGAATTTTGACGGCAAAACCCTAGGGGGGCATATTTCACCTCCTATATATTAGAGCAGCACCTTTGATCTGGCGGTCGACGAGCACGAGCAGCAAGTGAGACAAAATTCGTGCCGTCTCTTTCTCGCTGGTTGGAAAAGTCTGAACCGGACCAAAAGTATTTTTATTATTGAAGTAAATTATTATGGTTTCAAATTCACAGTACCGTAGTAGGAAATTTTAAAGTTTATTGAAATATGGAATGTATTGCAATAATACTTGCATTGCAATGAAAGCCGAT
Source organism: Pissodes strobi (assembly GCA_016904865.1). Taxonomy (NCBI): domain Eukaryota; kingdom Metazoa; phylum Arthropoda; class Insecta; order Coleoptera; family Curculionidae; genus Pissodes; species Pissodes strobi. The sequence goes on along the minus strand of MU182999.1, from coordinate 198,132 downwards.
AATATTGTTAAAAAATAACCAAAATGTTATTTTATTCATAAATAATTTGCAAGCGAATGTTAATTAAAAAATCGTAATCTAGGTTTGTAATAAGTTTTATTGCTTGATTCAAAAATAGTAATCATCATCATCATGAATCAGTACATATTTGTCCACTGCTGGACATATGCTTCCCGTGTTTACTTCCACATCTCCCTATTCTGTGCCTCCTGTATACAATTTGTGTGGATTCGTCTTATGTCGTCGGACCATCTAGTTGGTGGTCGTCCCCTGTTTCTGTATGCATCCTGCCAAGGCCTCCTCTCCATGATCCGCTTTGTCCACCTGTTGTACCGCATTCTCGCAATGTGTCCCACCCAGTTCCACGTTAGGATTGCTATTTGCTCTACTGTATCAGTCAGTCTGGTTCTCATACGCAGTTCAGTGTTGGTAATGTGGTCTCTCAGTGTCAGTCCCAGCATTGGCCTCTCCATTGCACGCTGTGTCACTCCATTTTTCAATAGTTGAATTATCTCATAATTTGACTACTCTAGAATCTCACTACCTAATAAATTTAATAAACTCACAAAACTATTTTATAATAGAACTAGCTGTACCCGGCATGTGTTGCAATGTCATGTAAAGGAAGAAAGTTCGTAGCTCATATCTGTTTATGGAAGTGCTTGAAAATGATGGGAATGCGCGCGCATTCACCATTCTTGATTCTGATACACGTTTTCAAGCGTTTTTGCGAAACATAAAAATAAAATAAAAGCTATTGTAATATTTAACGGGTGGTTGCACCCCCTTGAAATTAGAGTTTTGAAAAATTCCTTCCTATCTAACCTCTACACCCAACAACACTAATTAATCTGTAAGCCAAAATTCAGCTTTTTACGTCTTAGATAGCGGTTCGGCCCGGAACATTTAATTTTTGTCGTTACGTTTTCATTCAATATTACATTTTTATATTTAACCCTTGTTTGTTAACTTAAATTTATTAATTTTGCTCTCATCTCATCTACTTTTAGTATAATACAGTCTAAAGTTTAATCTTTTCTTTCAGATCTGAGAAAACGTACAAGTATGCCAACGTTCATAGAGTCACTGAACTTACTCCTAGGGCTAGAATCTTTTATAGAGTTGCAACTGATTTAAGAAAGGTAGTGAAAAAATCAACTTCAGTAAGACACATCTGAAGAAAAAAGTTAAAGAAATGGAGGAAATTTCGTACATCATAGAAGTCATGAGATCAAAGCTTAATAAGCCAAGTTTCGACTTATTAATGTCCCAGCTGAGATGTCAAGCTACAAAACCAAAGGGGAGACGGTACACTCTTGATGAGAAAATTCTTTTCTTGTCCTTGATGAAACAAAGTCCAAAGGCATATAAACTCTTCAGAAAATTGTTTGCTGCTCCATCAAGGAAAACACTTATGAGTTTTCTATAAAAAAAAATCCCTTTGGTGCTGGTGTAAACCAGGCAATTTTTGACTCTCTCTCCTGCAAAGTAAAATCAATGAAAGAATCAGATAAGCATTGCACTATTATTTTTGATGAGATGGCTTTGGATACAAGACTGACTTATAGCAGGAAACAAGACGCTATAATTGGATTTGAAGATAATGCCATAAATCAGCACAGAAGTAATAAAATTGCAGACTAAACCATGGTTTTCATGGCCTCTGGAATATTTAAGAAAGGAAGCAGCCATTGGCGATTTACTTGAGTGAGGGAGGCATGAAAAGTGACATGCTGGCTGCCAATATTAAGACTGTAGTAAAATCCTGCCAAGATGCTGGCCTGAAAGTCAGAACAATTATTTGTGACCAGGGGGCTGCAAACGTAGCTGCCATCAACAAATTGTAGAGGGAGACTCATTGTTGCATATTCCAATATTAAGATGCTTTATGGTTTCCCTTATAGGTAATAAATTACATAAGAATGGTGCCTGCACATTCAGCATATAGTTTATCCTGAAAGAAATCAGATTATGTATGTTACACTTCTTTCGGTGTGTGACCATAGGAAAATACTTATAGTAGTTTAGTCGTTTGTTAAGATTCCTTAGGCATAGCACTCATTCCCTGCATTGTAAAATTGTGACAGGTTATGGGCCCAGGGTTTGCAAGAGTAGTTTAAGAAAGCGCGATAGTTCGGTATTGTACGAGGTTGTGCGTTTGTTTCGTCGTCATAATATAATAATATAATAAATGGCGGTAAACGAAAGTTGACATTTCGGAATGAGTGTTGAAAAACTTAAAGGCCGTGAGAATTATAGCGACTGGAAGTTCCAGATAAGTGCGTTATTAAAGTTAGACGGACTTTGGAACTGTGTAAAAGGTAGACTTGAAACATCTGAGGATTTTTGGATGTCGAGCTTATGTACATATACCCGATGTGAAAAGAAAAAAACTTGACAAAAGTAAAGAGTATATTTTTGTCGAATACTCAGAAACAAGTTCTGGATACAGGCTATTAGATCAAAGTAACCATAGTCTAAAAATAGCCAGGGATGTTGTGTTTTTGGAAATCAAGTTTTCAGACGACCCATCGAAGATTTCCATTGCACCAACTACATCAGAATTTTTTCCGTTGAAGATAACATATGGGAATGAAGGTGATGATGCTGACTTAGAAGATATGCCAGCTGAGGCCCCCCATTTTCAAGAAGAAGAAGAAGTCAATCCAGAAGAAAACAGTGATGTGCTAGTTGGTGAAAACGAAAATGAGTCAAGTGAGAGTGAAAGTGAAAATGTTGAATCCAGGTATCCTAAACGTGTAATAAGAAAACCGGACAGGTATGGTGACTGTATTACTAATTACGACTCTGATTTTGCTATATTAACTATATAAGATAAATTAGAACCAACAACCATTTCCGAAGCATTGTCAAGCTCACGAAGTGTAGAATGGCGAAAAGCAATTAAAAATGACCTTGAAGCATTCAAGGCAAACGATGCTTGGGAATTGGTCGATAAACCTAATAATAGAAACATTATTAAAAATAAGTGAGTATTTAAAATTAAAAGGAATCAGAATGGAGATATAGTGATTTATAAAGCTAGGCTTATAGCAAAGGGGTTTACTCAAAAGTATGGATGAAGCTTTTTCGCCAGTTATCAGATTTAGTAATTTGAGGCTATTATTAGCAATGACAGCTGAATTAAACTTAGAGGCTGATCACTTAGATGTGGAAACTGCTTTTTTAAATGGTGACATTGACCAAAAAATCTATATGAGTCAACCAGAAGGTTTTATAGAGTCAGGGTCAGCAAACAAAGTTTGTCGATTAAAAAAGGCTATCTATGGGCTTAAACAATCCGCCAAATTGTGGTATGAAAAAGCATTTCATGTATATTAGATTTAAATTTTGTGCAATCAAAAATAGAGCTAAGTATTTTCTTTAAAAATTTTGCGGATTCCATTATAATTATAGCACTTTATGTTGATGACTTTGTTTATTTTTTACAATGATCACCAAGAGGCAAAACATTTAAAAATTGAATTAAATAAGCATTTTCACATTAAAGACCTTGGACCAATCTCGAATATTCTCGGAATAAAGGTTGATCGAGATCGTTCAAAAGGCGAATTAAAAATTAGTCAGGAAAATATATATTGAGAAGGTACTTGATAGATTTGAAATGTCAAACTGTAATGCGGTAGGTACTCCATTAGAGCAAAATCAAAAATTGTCAGTTGATGTAAGTACCGTATCAGCAATTGATAGGATCTATAATGTATCTTGCAGTTTACTCAAGATTAGATATTTCTTTTTCTGTTTCTTTTCTAAGCCAGTTCAATAATAGTCATACATTGGATGAGTGCTAAAAGAGTGCTTAAATATTTGAAAGGAATAAAAGATATGGGAATTATTTTCAAAAAATCAAGTAAGCCTATAGCTGGTTTTGTGGATGCTGACTGGGCCAACAATGAAATCGATAGAAAATCATTTTTTCTCCGATTGACAGCAAATATTAATTTTGCAGACCCATATCAATCAGCAAAGTATTACTTTTTCTGTCCAGGCAGCAAAGTAAGTACTTTGCTGCCTAGGCAGCAAAGTGATTAGTCTCCATGGGAATAAAACGTCTGACATAAGTTGTCAAACTATAATTATTATGGACATATACATTTCCATAGCAACCAACCGTTCCAACAATTGCAATTTCTATCAAATTTTGTCTTAATTTATCACTACAGGAAAAATAAAAAGATTGTGGGAATTGTAATAATTTGCAAATATACAATATACATATATCATTATAAACAATCGGAGAAAAAATTATATGTTCAACTCGGCAGCAAAGTAGATTGACTGCCTTAGCTGAATTCCTAGCCTCGCTACGCTCGGCTATGAACTATCAGCCGCGGCAGTCAATCTACTACTTTGCTGCCTAGTAAAACAAATAACTATTATGGGCTATATTTTCATGTTGAATGTCAAAAGCAAAAAACTATAGCTTTAAGCTCCACCGAAGCTGAATATATCGGTATATGTGAAGTAACAAAAGAGACATTGTATTTAAAAGCGCTATGTGTAGAAATATTTAACGCATATGACAACTGTACTTTCTTAAATCTTCATTTGCCGATGACTATCTTTAAGTGACAAAAAGTTCCGGTTAATTTTATCCGCCGGTTAAATTAGAAATTACTGTCATTCGATAGCTTATGAAAACCCAAGATAGGAACATGCAAACCGTTTTCTTTGATCTCACGCGGTTTAGATTTTAGAGCCTGTCAAAGTGTCAAAATGCTCGACTTTCAACTGTCACTATTTCGTAAACAGCTAAAGATAGGTATAGGATATTATATTATAGGAAATGTGTTCAGATTGCTCTAGGGAGGCCAGAAATGTAGTAATATACGGGGTGTTCCATTTAAAAAAATATAAAGTAGGCTTATATGTCAGTAAATTGTTAGTGTTTTGTTTTATATGTAACTTAGAAAAAAAACTTGGCCACCAACCCTCCATTTTATTTTTTTGTTTACCTTGATATCTTTAAAAACAAAAAAGTTACAGCTAATCAAAATGTTATCAAGATAAATTGAACAACTACACTGTGGGCAAACTTAAATTCGAACCTTCTTTAAACTTTTTTATTTTCAACGGATTTTTTATCATTTTTGGATATGTTATGGCCTAAGGTATTGGGATTAAAAAAGAACCTTGCAAAGAGTGTCCACTTCAGTGGCGTACAGAAAAGGGGGTATTTGTCAAAACCAATGTTTTTCAGGTCGTTGCAAAAATCGGCCAAATGAAATAAATATCTAAAAATGGGCAAAAAATATTTTAAATGGTTCGGAGTATTGACCATTAAAAAACCAGGTAAATACAAACAAAATTAAAATTTATACTTCAATTTTGGTAAAACCATGTCTTGTGGCCCAAATTAAATTGGATCCTTTTTAATGCTTAATGACGTTTTATCAATTTTGGATATGTTATGGCCTAAGATATTAGGAGAAAAAAAACTTTGCAAAACTGGTCGACTTCATAGGCGTACAGACATGTTGAATTTACGTAAAATTTTTAAAATTAAAAAAATATTAATTTTACATTTTAATGTACAGGGTGGCTCGAATTCGTGTCTATGTATGGGGAACTCGAAAACCGTAAGAGATACAGTGTCGGTCAAATTAAGGCAAAATTGCGCATTTAAGTGCCTAACAATATGCCGTTTAGAAAGTTTTAAAATTCCGAGTATTTACGGAGATATCCGGAAAAAACCGAAATTTTGAAAAATCGTTTTATTTTTTTCCTGGGCTTATTTAAAAACGGATTTCAAATCTAATTGCACTTTTGCATTGCCACTTTTTCCGCTCTATCCAATGATGATATCCAGTTTGAAATCCGACGTTTCGTCTTCAAGGGATCACCATCAACTTTCTTTTTTTAAATACGAACTTTAATTTTTTTTATCGTTTTTCAGATGGTATTGGCGTTATTAATATGAGTATGTGTTTTTATTATTTTTTTTATTTTTTATTTTTTAATTTTTATTATTTTTTTATTATTTTTATTTTATATGTTTTGCTTTGGCGTGATTTTAAATAATTTAGGGAAGGTACTTTTGAAATTTTCTTATTCTATAAAAATATTTTATTTGTTTTTTGCATTAAGTGGAAAATTGGAGCCCGTATTAAAAATTAAAAATAGTAAAATTATTTTTTACGAGAATATGGCCTTGAACTATTACTCAAACAAGTTGCTTAGTGCATTTTATTTATAAGCAAAATTCCAATAGGTGTTTTTCCATCAAAGTTCCTATAGTATCGCGTAGTATGATTATAAATTTTTGATGTTCTCTATTAAATAATTTTTTTAATTGGATAAAAGTTGGGAATATTTTATCTTTGCAGTAAGCAACTTGTTTGAGTAATAGTTCATGGCCATATTCTCGTAAGAAATAATTTTACTATTTTTTATTTTTAGTACGCTCCAATTTTCCACTTAATACAAAAAACAAAAAAAATATTTTTATAGCATAAAAATTTTAAAAGTACCTACCTTAAATTATTTCAAATTGCGCCAAAGCAAAATATATAATTAAAAAAATAATAATAAAAATTAAAAAAAAATGAAAAAAAAAATAAAAAAATAAATAAAAACACATAGTCATATTAATAACGCCAATACCATCTGAAAAACGATAAAAAAAATTAAAGTTCGTATTTAAAAAAAGAAAGTTGATGATGATCCCTTGAAGACAAAACGTCTGATTTCAAACTGGATACCATCATTAGATAGAGCGGAAAAAGTGGCAATGCAAAAGTGCAATTCAATTTGCAATCCGTTTTTAAATAAGCCCAGGAAAAAAATAAAACGAATTTTCAAAATTTCGGTTTTTTCCGGATATCTCCGGAAATACTCGCAATTTGAAAACTTTCTAAACGGCATATTGCTAGGCACCTAAATGCGCAATTTTGCCTTAATTTGACCGACACTGTATCTCTTACGGTTTTCGAGTTCCCCATACATAGACACGAATTCGAGCCACCCTGTACACCACTGAAGTAGATCCGCTTGACAAAGTTCTTTTTGAATCTAATAAATGATTTAGCAAAAGTCGATATTCAAGGTAAATTCACAATTTTCGCAGATGACACAACTATTGTTTGGCATTGAAATGATGATACAGAACTTTCCAACATAGTTTATGAGGATTTAATAAAAGTCAAACAGTGGTGTGACTCATATCATTTGCTATTAAATATCTCTAAGACCAATGTGTTGGAATTTCAATGTTCTCATGTGATGCTGTTAGACAGAGACAGGAGCAGAGTAGGTTTCTGGACGTATATACTGACAAAAATTTAAAGTTTAAAACTCACATAATAGATCTTTTTAGGAGGCTTGCTTCTGCTTACTTTGCCCTACGCATCATAACTAACAACTTACCATATGAATATGGTAGAACGGCCTATTTTGCTTTGATTGGATCCCGGCTTCCCTATGGTAGTGCCTTTTGGGGTTTTTGTTCTCAATGCTTATTTAATATTTTGTTTGTGTTACAAAAGAGAGCTATACAATATTTGGCCAAAGTGGGGTCAAGGTAACACTGTAGGTCTCTATTTATTTCACATCATAAAATCTTAACTCTTTCTTCTATTGTGATTTTAGAATCTGCATGCTTAAGTCACAAACACAAACATTCATTGATGTCTACTCCACATTGCCATGATACGAGATATTCGAATCAGGCGAATATTCCTTTACCACTTCCACACTATGAGCTAATAAGAGTTCATTTTGGTATATGGAAAAAAAGATATACAATCACCTTCCTCAAGGTATTAAAAGCATTGAGACTTCTTCCGGGATTTGCTTTTGCCTTGTGGATTTTATACCTGGGGGAATATTTTCAGCACGATTTTGACCTTTGACTGAGACTACTAAATCAAAGATTGAAAATGAAAAGATCTGCCAGTAAGACAAAGCGAATAAAATTAAAAAGAGATGAAACAACCTCCGCGTTAAAGGGACAATAGGGCATTCTCGGAGACGGTTGGCCACAGTCGTCGATTTCTGCCTGTTACGATCGAGCACGTGTCGTGTGGTCAGTATTTAGCACATTTGCCCGTTTCTTTCATTGTTTTGTTTAATGTCAAAGTCAAAATTGCTATTCTTGGTTTAATCAAAGAGTAGTAATTTTTGGTTTAATGTTGAGTATTATTGAGTTGAAATTTGCTTTTGTGGTTAACAATATTTCTGTTGTGTGGCGGTGTAGTAATTAATTAATAATTCGAAGTTTCACATTTTGCTTAAAATGGAAAATATTAGAAGTGGAAAAAGTGGAATTAATTGCAATTACAAGAACTGTAAAAACACTTATTACAATTCCAAAGAAAGGCTGCATTTTTTTTTATAGTGTCTATAGATGAAATTAGGTAAGTTTGCAGTCTACTAGTATACTTAAAATCGAGCTTAAAATACATTTTACCCACTTCAACTTTACCCTACTTTATAGTATTAACCTCATAAACAGAAGTAATCTGAAATTCGTATAAACAAAGTTGAAAATCCAATTTTTAAATGATTAAGGGTTTAATACAATTTCTTAGGTACTGCATAAACATAAATTTACATAAATGTCTAAGCATTATGATAGTTTTTTGAGAGAGTTTTTAATTATTACATAGTGTTTACAAGTTTAGTATAAAGTTGCATTTATTATTTTTTTATAGATTTACATAAAATATCTCTAAACTACGAGCCCACAGTCATATCATATTTGACTCAGTCGTGATTTTATTTTAGAGAACATTGGTAACCACAAAAGAACAATCTATTGAATCCAGCTTTTTACCAAAATGTCTCAAATTACAATAATAGTAGTTGGATTTAATCTCGGATTCAATAGATTGTTCTTTTGTGATTATTTTACCAACGTTTTCTAGACTGAAACAATCACTGGGCCAAGTGATATGACCATACTTTATATTATCTGTATTATTAATCCAAAGTAACTTTATTTTATAAGAGAGACTATAAGAGAATTTTTTTTCCACCTTGTTAAACCTGAACTGACTTGAACTATTATAAATTGAAAAATGCAGTACAATAAAGAGTAGGAAATTATTTTTTGCTCGTCGATGATAATAAAAACTATGATATTTTAACACAGTATACAAAAAATTATTTCTTCGTTTAAAACTACTCCAAGAAAAAATCGGAAAATTAATATTTTACTTAATCTGTAATTTTTTGAATACTTTTATATCCATTTTGTATGATATTTGTATCTCAGAATTTACAAATTTATATAGTATTATTAATATACTATGTTTTTAAAACTTTTCTTCTTGTAATTATTAGTGAAAATTGTTTGCCAATTTTATTTATTTATATCGGAATTGATATTTTTATTCATCATTTTATAACCAAAAATAATAAAAATTAGAAATATGAATGTTGTTTTTATTAGTTTTAAGCGTTCTTTTGTATCATTAGTTGTATATTATTTGTGTAATAATGTATGTTAGGTGTTATTTGTGTGAAACAGTGCTACACGTTGTTTGAATAAGCAAAACCATTTCTTACTAATGCAAACGGTTACTTATTATTAAGAAAAAATAATAAAAAAAGGAAGTATAATAATTTGATCACATAAGACAAGGGATACACTGCAATTTCTGCACCTGATTTACTTACTAATGTAATAATTTTTTTAGAGATGCACTTTAAATCAAATTTATCTTATTAAAACGCGAATGTTTGTTCGCTTTTAAAATCGAGCCTTTTTTTTTATTGGCTTGCAGCCATATTTTATATCATTTCATTTACGTCACAATGCAGTAGAAACTAACCATGATTCTAAATGCTTTTACCTTACCTATATATTATAATGAAGGTAAGGTAAAAAAATTATGTATTATCTAAACCATAGTTAAAAAAGGCCAAATTTGATTAAAAACGTAATGGGCGCCATTAGGTACCTCCGACCACAAACTTATTACAACGGTTTGTGAATTGCCACTCATACAGAAGGATCCACCATTGCCTCGCAAAATCTGGCATTACAATTCTGCAAACTGGGACGATCTGAGGCAGTTTTACCTAGATTTTCCTTGGCTCGACGTCTGCTTTGCCACTGACGACCCGTCAGACTGCTGCGAAGAGATCATGCAAGTAATCTCCTCAGGAATGGAAGCATACATCCCAAATTCCATCAAGTTACCATCAAAAGGAAAGCCCTGGTTCGACAAAAGATACGAAAGAGCTGTAGGAAGGAAACAGCAAGCCTATAAGTACTGGCAGCAAAATCAGACCGCTGAAAATCGCAATTATTTTATCGAAGCGAGAAACGAGTGCAAGCGTGTGATCGACGAAACTAAGGACAAACACAATCAAAGGATCAGGAATAAACTTTTGCAATGCCCCAGTGGCTCCAGGAATTTCTGGTCGGTAGCAAAGGCAGTAAGTAACAACTTTACAAAAACGTCTCTCCCACCTTTGACGGACGAACGTGGCATCACGGCGACTACAGCCAAGGAAAAAGCAAACATGCTCGCCAAAATGTTTTAATCGCACTCTACCTTAGACGTGTCCCAAAGCAAGACTCTCCCCACTATACCGAACATTAACACCACCATGGCAGAAGTCAAGTTTTCTCATCGTGATATTCGCGAAATCCTTAAAGAACTAGATACGCAAAAGGCATCAGGACCGGACGGAATACCTGCCATCGTGCTAAAGAACTGCGCCAAAGAACTAACACCTGTTTTTTCCAGGCTTTTTTCTCTTTCTTACAGAAAAGGGATTTACCCATCCTCTTGGAAAGTCGCTCGAGTGCAACCTGTTCCAAAAAAAGGCAAGAAAACCACGCCCTCAAACTATCGCCGGATTGCCTTGCTTCCAATAATCTCCAAAGTCATGGAACGTGTAGTCAACCAGCAACTACTCAAGTACCTCGAGAGCAACAGAATAATCAGCGATAATCAATACGGCTTTCGCAAAGAGAGATCGACAGGAGATATATTGGCCTATGTCACTCATATATGGAGTAGGGCAATTGAAAACTACGGAGAGTCTCGAGCGATTGCATTGGATATTTCAAAGGCATTCGACAGAGTTTGGCATGACGGACTGCTCAACAAACTGCCGTCCTTGGGACTGCCCGCCTCTCTCTGCAGCTGGCTGGCCAGTTTCTTTAAGAACCGATCCCTACATGTTGCAGTCGATGGACACATCTCGGACACATTCACCATCAACGCGGGCGTGCCTCAGGGCGAAATACTTTCACCAACTCTGTTCCTCATCTATATTAATGACCTGCTGATCGAAACGAATCATCCTGTTTACAGTTTTGCAGATGACAGTACCCTTGTCTCCCACTTTAGATCAGAAAAACCCTTACCAGCGACTGAGACTCATCACCGCAGACAGGAGCAGATTACAGCAATTAATCAAGACCTGGAGAAAGTTCAAACTTGGGGCGACCGAAATTTGGTCCAGTTCAATGCAGCAAAGACCCAAGCAGCAACGTTTACTAAGAGGGCCAATACAGCGGGCCCTGACATCATTATGGCAGGATCGACCATTCCTTTATCCTCGTCAATCGGGCTGCTGGGTGTCTCGGTCAACAGCAATATGTCATGGCATGACCATGTTGCTAACATCGCAAAATCAGCCTCCCAGAAGCTTGGTGCGCTATTTCGCAACAAAAAACTCTATACACCGCAGCAGTTGCTCTTGCTGTACAAAGCGCAAATAAGACCGTGCTTAGAATATTGCTCACATATCTGGGGTGCCGCACCAAAGCATACCCTAAAGCTGCTGGATTCCATTCAGAAGAGGGCTGTGCGTCTCGTCGGCGATCCGGACTTGACCCGGAATCTGGATAGTCTGGAACATCGCAGACATGTGGCCGAGATGTCTCTGTTTTACAGATACTTTCACGGCAGATGTTCCCAGGATTTGGCCCGCATAATCCCGCCCCTGGCAACTCCTGTCAGGCAGTCCCGACAGACGGCAGGAGCGCACCAGTTCGTCGTGCAAGTAGAAACACCTAGAACATCGCTTTACCAGAACTCCTTTGTCTGGCGCACTGCATCACTGTGGAACTCACTTCCAGGACATCTGTTTTCCACTAATTACAACCTACAAATATTCAAGAACCGTGTCAATCAACATCTTCGCACACACCGCTCGTCGAGCGCCATAGGATCTACCTTTAGTGTGTGTGCCACTGTCATAAAAAAAAAATTGTAAAAAAAACTATTTAACTTCTCATTAAAATAGAAATTGGGATTAAGCCGGTCCTGTCTACTAATAATAAAAGGCAGTAAAGAAAATGGCAACATCGCTATCACCAAAATAAAATTATAAGCGACAACGCCGCTTTACTACCAATTTAAAGGGACGAGGTCAATGAAGGAGGTATTGAAACATCAAAGGAAATTCGCCGGCTGTCCTCTCTTAATATTTCTACTCTTTGACTAAATGTTGATTTTTTATATAGTTTTATTTTATTGTTAAAATTTCATATTAAGTAAGTAATTATGTGACTTTAATATTCGTTGTCTAGTTATCTGATTTTAACCATCATGTGATAAGTTAGCTGTTATTGTTTTATTTTATTTGGTAAGTTTAATGTTTTATTTTATGTAAAATATTAACAATTTTTAAAGTGTTTAGGAAGGTGAGGAAAATTTTCAAATTAGATACATTAGGGTTAGGTGTATCTAGTGATAAATCTTGAATATTTATAGACTACAATTTTCTTTGCTTTGTCAACAAGAACTATAGGATCTTAGACAATAAAGCTTTTATTGACTTTGACTTAATATCTTGCGCCATAACATATCAAAAAATAATAATTTTTTTGAAAATAAAAAGTTATTAAGCTTTAAAAATGGATCCATTTTAATATAGCCCACAAGACATAGTTTTACCAAAATAAATAAATAAATAATGCTTTTATTTAGCACTTGGCTAGTTAAAACAAACAAGTTAATAATCACAATAGCAATAACTTAATCAGTTTATTAAATACACAAAAAGTCTTTTACTAAAAATACCTAAAGTAGGCGCATTTTTAACACTATCCGGCAAGTCATTAAAAAGGCGCACCCCATCGTAAAACAGAGATTTTTGTAATAATGTTGTTTTCACCATAGAAATATTATAGATTATTTTCAATCTTATATATTAAAATGAGATTCGCTCTCTTAATGAATTGCTCAACATTTAACCAATCCAATGAACGCAACATATTCTCAATCGGTGTATATTTGTCACAGTTGAGCAAAATCCGCATAACCTTGTTCTGTTGTATCTGTAATCTTTGCACTTCCAATTTACCACAAGAGATCAACAATGAACAAGCATAATATGAGAAATGAGGCAAAATTATAGTATTGTATATTAACATTTTAGACCACTGAGACCAATTTGTTGATACACGACTGAAAACCCCTATTTTTTACCAATCTTCTTACATATAAAATCCATATGATTTCCGAAATTTATCTGTGGGTCCAAAATCACTCCCAATTATTTAATCTCAGAGACAAACTCAACAAGGTCTCCATTTATATTTAGAAAATAAACCGGAATTATTATATTTTTGACAATTTACCTTTCAACCAATAACCATGCAATTTGTTTTTGAAGTATTTAATTTTAATTTATTCTGACAAAGCCAGTCATACAGAATTTGTAATTCATTATTCATTACCACAGTTACCCGTTCAAAGTCCCTACCCGAAACAGAGATTAGGGTGGCGTCAGCAAACAGATTAACAAATGAATTTCCTAAAACTTGATGTACATCATTAACATATATAATACACAGAAGCGGCCCCAAAACACTCCCTTTAAAGTATTAAGGTTTGTATTGACCCGGTTTTTTAATGGTCAATATTCCGAACCCTTTCAAATCTTTTCTGCTTATTTTTACATATTTATTTTATTTGGTCGATTTTTGCAAGGACCTGAAATACATTGGTTTTGAAAAATACCCCCTTTTCTGTACGCCACTGAAGTAGACCATCTTTGCGAAGTTCTTTTTAATCCCAGTACTTCAGGCCATAACATATCCCAAAATGATAAAAAATCATTTGAAAATAAAAAGTTACTAAGCATTAAAGTAAGTTCCAATTTAATTTTATAATGTTACGCTTTTTACTATATAAAAAGCGCATATTATGTATGTACTTATATTTTGGCTCAAACATTATTATTACAATGCTCTAATTCACGAACCAATTCATAATACCCACCTCTTGTTGTCGGCAACATCAAAGATGGGATCGCATAATGGTAAATACGTTTCTTTAAATCATTTGTAAAGTTCTCATTTGTAAAATGCAAACTACAAATTTTTAATCTCACGTTGCATTGCTCCGGCGTGAGGTGAGCATATCTATGGTTGCCTTTGAATCCTAAAACTTCTTTCCACAGTTGACACCTGCAATGAATAAATAGGCATTTGTATGGAAAGTAAAAATCATTGAAACAATAAAAATAGTTGGTTCATATGACTAACTAAAATAAAAACAGTGCAACTTACCTTCTTTCATCTTTCGGACAACGAAAAAAAGATAAATTTCTCCCGCTTTTGCTATTACACCCGTCTACCGAGCAATAACTAAACGACATTCCTATTTTATAATACAACACAACTAAAAACACGAATCGACTATAGAATTCACGCGCTAACAAGAGGACGCGACGGACTATCGAAGTGCAGAGGTCGCCTGCCGATATCCTGCTAGTTTTCCGCGCGGGGGGAGACAGACCGTTGCCGTGCCGCCGCGGAGAATGATCAGTATTGGAGGGGAGTGATCCTTCTTATCGTAGAATGTTGGGTCGGAGTTGGATGGCCTCCTGACTCTTACGGAGAACGGCGTTGCCAAGTTAACGTATTACTTGATTTTAGCCGCTTTAATGCAGGCTCTTAAATAAATGCATAATTTCTTAGCGGGAAGCATTGTTTTATATGTATTATAAAATTAATAATGTTTAATGATAATAGTTATTTATGCAACAAGTGTGTAAAGTGAATCTTTTTTTATGAATGGGAATATTGTCGCATGAGCCGTAGGCGAATGCGACAATCCCATGAATAAAAAAAGGGTACTTTACACATGAGTAGCATACAAAATTTTTTCTACTATCAAAAAATATATGAAAAAATTAAAATAATGTTATATTACTTTACGCACTAGTGCGTAAAATAACTTATTTTACGCACTAGTGCGTAAAATATATTATTTTACGTAATGCACATTAAAAAGGCCTATTTTACGAATCTTAGAGAGTGCGTAAAGTGAGTATTTTACGCACGGTAGTAGAAAAAAATACTTTTATAAATAATTATCAACGTTCCATGCGTTAGTAAAAGGCGCCCGAGAGGACAACAATGCACAGTTACTCCCCATAAGAAAAGCATTGTCATCAGGCACCACGCTACTTTTGAGTCTATAGACGCGTATTTGTAAATATTTGGGTCGTCTTGAATAGTGCGTGAGTAAAGGTTTTACAGAATACATAAATAAAAATCAACAAAAAATAAACACAATAATCCTTTACTAAATACCAAAGACAATTATAATTGTCTTTGTAAATACTCAATGATATACCGGGTGTCGAAAATGAAATGGGGTATGGAAAGATATTGACAACCACTAAATCAGGGTCACCAAGTCATATATGAAATATATAATATGATGTATTGGTAAGACTGTTAAAATTCATAGTCGAATAGGTACGTCAAATATTCGTTTTTGAAAGATAGATGCATTAGTGTGATTCCTACAAGTACAAGGTTATTCATTATATTTTGACACCCACCTGCAGTCGTAATTACAGATAATACAAAAAAAACTTAAATTCAAAAGTTGGGTGGTTTTTTGTATATTATCTTTTAGAAATGTCAAAAGAAAAAAATTGCCTGTCAAATGTCAAAAAACCGCATAACCTTAATTTTTTTATATGGAACACCCTGTATATTATTGCATATTTGGATTGTGCGAAAAAGTGTAGACATATTTCATGAATAATGTCCTATACCTATCTCTAACGGTTTTTGAAATATTGACAGTTGAAAATTGACCATTTACCAAGTTTGACAGCTTGTAAAATCTAAACGGCTCAAGATAGAACAAAACTACGGAAGCGCTGAAGGATCATGACGATATATTTTTATTAACTCGAACGGTCGACTTATTATGTCGACTTATTTATGTCGACTTATTTATGTCGACATATTTAGGTCGACTTATTTATGTCGACTTATTTATGTCGACATATTTATGTCGACTTATATATGTCGATTTATTTATGTCGACTTATTTATGTCGACATATTTATGTCGACTTATTTATGTCGACTTATTTATATACTTATTATCTGGACCGGTCGACTTGTGTGTAAGTCACAATGGCAACTTGGCGCCTGACAGACTCCGACAAAGTTGCCACTGTTAATAGGTAAAACAATGCTAGTTTACCCATGTCTTTACAGTGCAAACAATTGGTTGCAACTGTTCTGGCGGTCGAGTGGTTAGATGTGGTCTGTGACACGGCGCGACCCGGGTTCGAATCCCACCGGTGTTTTTTTAGGTTGTCTTTGTAAAGTTTTTTCTTCATTTTGGACATACCTTGGGTTAGTTTGGGTAGCGAGCGAAGCGAGAGGAGGGCCATGTGTGAAGTGAAATATTAAATTCTAAAATAGTAAACAAATCACAATGGCAACACTGTCGGGCGCTCAGTTGCCATTGATACCTAGACTCTACTGACCGGTCGCATTTATATTCTTATAAAGCAGAGTCGGTATTGCTTTAATGCCACAGTAGTAGGATTAGAGCCTAGAGAGAGCTCTAGAAACCGGTATCGCAACCGGGCCCTCACGATTCCCAACCCATCCTCCTTAGCGTTGCGCGTAATACGTATTGAATGCAGTGAAATGTATTCGCGGAAACACATGCAAGATGCTATAAGGTCCACTATAATACGGCTCTTGTTAAATATATCCTGGGTTTTAGTTAGATAAAGCAAAATATATCGTAGAAAGTGCGGGCACGTATTACAACAAGTAAAAACTAACCAGGTGCTAACCCAAGCTATACTCAAAATCAAGAAAAAAACTGTTTAGAAATAATATAAGCTTAAAAAAATAAAAAGAAAGCCGACGGGATTTGAACTCGGGTCGCCGCCGTGAAAGCTACCAATCCAGCCCTTAGACCACAGAAGACTTCGAAACAACTGGTTACATCACGATGACATGGCGCGAATGTATGCAACGCCACACAGACGGCGCTGATGTGTTACGCGCAACGGTACGGTGGCTTTTAAAGGCACTGTACGCAACGGTCATATAACCTTTTTCTATGACAACGGTAAGGGTGATACTAGAGTTTTAATCTTGGAAAGCCCTAAAAATCGACACAGGGCTTGCCTCCCGGCATCGGCAGCACCGTCCTCCCGGATCCCACGTATTACAACAAGTAATATTTCACCCGCATAACCTTCGCTCACATCGGGATTAAACGAGAGGAAACTAAGCAGGTGCTAAGTCAAACTATACCTAAGACTAACCCAAAATCAAGAAAAAAACTGTTTAGAAATATAACCTTAAAAAAAATCAAAAAAATCAGACGGGATATGAACCCGGGTCGCCGCCGTGAAAACCGTCGATCCAGCCCCTAGATCACATGAGACTTGCAAATAACTCTTTGCATCACGAATACATGGCGCAAATGTATGCAACTCCACACAGATGGCGTTGATGTTGGTACTTTGTTAGCACGGGACCCGGGAGGACGCTGCACAATGCTACCGCTGCCAGGGATTCGGGCACGGCTCCATAATGTGCCGCAAAGCACTAAAGTGTGTGAAATGCTCAGGACCGCATCGTGCCAGCGACTGCCAAAGAAAAAGAGGAGTCAACGAAGACAGAGTGGCGTTCAAGTGCGCCAACTGCAAAGAGAACCACGCCGCCAATTACAGGGGATGCAAAGCCCTCCAGATTTATGTAGCCAGAACAAGGACAGGAGGACGCCAACCAACGCCCATAACCAAGCCAAGCCACATAAGAGCAAGCATCAATTACATCCAGGCATTCAGAGGGCAAACGGCCTCTGCCTTTGCTGCCGCTCAAACCGCCGCCGCTCGCGGCCCCCCAAGCACGCCGGTGCCAACCAGTTCAGGACAGGACGATATCCAAACGCTATTCAAGGAAATCGAGGACTTCAACAAGATATTCAACATCAAAGATCTGATCATGAAGATAAGGACGCTAAAAAGCGCGGCTTTCAGCGGCCACAACCGAGTACGAAGCCATGCAAGTGTAGATGTCCTATGGAGCATCGTAAAGGACTGCAAATATTACACATAAACATCAATGGAATAAGGGGCAAAATCGGCCAACTCAGAGAACTCGTTGCCGGGACTACATCAGATGTACCGAGTGTCAATGAAATCAAAACCAAGGATCACCCGCCAGGCATCGTAGGATACGAAATGATCTTAAAGAAACGACCAAACCAGGAACAATATGGAGGAGTGGCCCTATATATCAAGGGAAGTATTCAATTCGAAGAAAAGGTAACAAACACAACCAGTATAGAGACAGTGATCATTACAACTAACAACCTGAAGATCATCTCAGCGTACAACAAACCACATCAGCTTCTCGACGAAAATGAGCTAGAAGGACTGCTCAACCATCCCAAGACGCTGCTCATAGGGGACCTAAATGCCAAGCACACGACGTGGAACAATAGCACGAACAACAGGACAGGAACACATCTCAGGAACTGGATCGACAGGAACGACACCCACCTCATAATCCCGGACAAGATGCAACTCATCAACTTCCACCAGAAGCGCAGGAGGGAAAGAAC
The DNA here is from genome assembly GCA_016904865.1 of Pissodes strobi. Taxonomy (NCBI): domain Eukaryota; kingdom Metazoa; phylum Arthropoda; class Insecta; order Coleoptera; family Curculionidae; genus Pissodes; species Pissodes strobi. The sequence continues at coordinate 179,297 of MU182999.1, read as the reverse complement.
ACACATCACGATCAACGGGATAAGGATAGAGGACACAGACACCGTCAAGGATCTTGGAGTCACGCTGGACACGAAGCTAATATTCAAGGAGTACCTACAGATCACCAGGAGAAGAGCAGGAATTGCAGCAATCGCAATATACCCCTACATCACGAGGCAATCAAGACTGGACAAGGAAATCAAGATCAGGATTTACAACGCCTACGTAAGACCGCTAGCCATGTACGCTGCGCTGTCCCGGTTTGGAGCTCCGCAGCAAAATCAAACATCGAGAAGCTATGCACTCTGGAGAGGAAGATCCTAAGGACAATCATGAACTACAGATGGGAGGACCACACGACGAACAGACGACTGTATAGAGAATCCGGGAAAAGGCCACTAGAACAGAGGATCCAGGAAACAGCCGCGAAATTCTTCAGATACGCGACGAGGGCCCACGAAATAACCAGGAACATAGGACAGATGACCATAGAAGAGATGCCATTCAGAAAGTTTCACAGGATGATCCACGAAGTGATGCTATGAGGCACCAAGACAAGGACTAGGACCCTAGGACGCCTCCCAGCCAGGAAGGACTGCATGAAGCCGAAAAACATAAAAAGTGCATAAAATATTATTTAGAATTAAAATATCATGCCATTTATTTAGTTATATTAGGTTCAGGTGAACGCTTGTTAGGTACCACCTTAGTCGGTAGTATATAGGTATTTATTTGTAAATATGTATATATTGTTAAGTTTGTTTTAGTTTTAGGCCAAATATCTAGTATCTTAGGGCAATTCTTTATAAATAAATAAAAAGAGGGAGGACTCTGCACCCGATTCCGGGAGGAGGGCCCGGTGTCGATTTCTAGAGCTCTCTCTAGACTTTAATAAGGATGTTGGGTTGGGCGCGGGAGACCGGTTGCGGTACCGGTTTCTAGAGTTCTCTCTAGACTCTAATCAGTAGTAGGGTACTAGACGTTGGCACTTACACCCTCAATTGAAATCGCGGCATAATTCAAAATCAGAATTAAAGTATATTGTAATATGTATTGAATGCTATGAAATATATTCGCGGATGTCATATCACAGCACATAATAGATAAAATTTTGAAAATTTAGAATCCTACTAAATTGGACGCACCCAATTTGTTGCAATAAAAACAAACGGTACTTTCCAGTTAAGATAACAAAATGACTACATGTACCGCAAAACTGGTAAATCTGGCAACAGTGTCAATATCATAGTTCATTTCCGTATGCCCGGAAACCCTCCGGCCCCCGGTATCGAATTTTGCAAATGCAGCTTCAGCGATTTTGAAGATATTTATGCGTTCCCGTACTTTTTACTAAAAATGCGGTCTTGTCACATCTCAGCAATTAAAAGAGATATAGTTTTGAAAATTTGGTGTTTTACTAAATTTGATACGCCCAATTTATTGCAATCAAAATAAATGGGGCGTTCCATTTAAGATAACAAAATGCCTCCGTGTAGCGCAAAACTGGGAAATCTGGCAACAGTGCCGATATCATGGTTCAATTCTGCATGCCCGGAAACTCCCAGGTACCGAATTTTCTAAATGCAGCTTTAACGATTTTGAAGATATATAAGCGTCCCGGAACTTTTTACTAAAAATGCGTTGTTGTCACATCTCAGCAATTAGAAGAGATAAAATTTGGAAAAATTGGAGCCATACTAAATTTGATACTCCCAATTTATTGCAATAAAAATAAGTGGGGCGTTCCATTTAAGATAACAAAATGACTCCGCGTAGCACAAAACTGGGAACTCTGGCAACAGTGCCGATATCATGGTTCAATTCCGCACGCCCGGAAACCCCCGGGTACCGAATTTTGTAAATGTAGCTTTAACGATTTTGAAGATATTTAAGCGATCCGGTTCTTTTTACTAACCCTGCATATCTATCTATGGTCATTGGCATCCATCGTAAAAATTTGAAGCAAAACCACTTCCTTGAAAATACCTCACATAACCTATAAAAGCGGCATACACGTGGTACCTGTTTTAATGATAGTTTAATGCAGATCATAAATAAGTCGACATAAATATGTCGACATAAATAAGTCGACATAAATAAGTGGACATAAATAAGTCGACATAAATAAGTCGACATAAATAAGTCGACATAAATAAGTCGACATAAATAAGTCGACATGAATATGTCGACATAATAAGTCGAGTAATAAGTCAACCGGTCGAGTTAAAAAAATATATCATCATGATCCTTCAGCACTTCCGTACAAAACGGTTTGCACTATCCTATATTTGTTTTTCATAAGCTATCGTATGACACTAACTTTAGATTTAACCAGAGGTTAAAAAATCCCGGATAAATTTAACCTCAGTAATAGCTTATGAAAAACGAATATAGGAAAGTGCAAACCATTTTGCTTTATCTTTAGCCGTTTAGATTTTACAGACTGTCAAACTTGCCGGATGCTGAATGTTGGAAAGGAGCCATGAAAGAAGAACTGGAGTCATTTGGGGAAAATGAGGCCCGGGAGTTAATGGATTTACCTAAAGCTGCCAGGGTAGTGGACAACAAGTGGGTGTCTAAAAGAGAGGTCAATAGTGCGAATGAGGTGACATATCGTGCGCGTCTTGTTGCGAGCGGTTTCACGCAAAAGCAGGGTGTTGATTATGAGGAAACTTTTTCACCAGTTGTGCGGCATCCGACATTGAGACTTTTAATTGCGTTATCACTAAAGATGAATCTAGATATCACACATTTAGATGTTAAGACTGCGTTCTTAAATGGATATTTGAAGGAACAGGTATTCATGAAAATACCTAAAGGGTATGTACAAAATAATTTGCATGGAGTATCGAAACAGCAGTCATACAGAACGGTCGTGTTTCCGCTTTTCGTTGGCGCTGTCGATATTAATTTTTTGTTTTGTTTTGATTTGTTTTGATATTCTGTTTTGTTCTGATATCGTGTCGACGTGCTAGTTTGCGCTTTCCTGTTTGACTAAAATTGACCTTGTTTAGCTGCTATTTGACCTTTACCTTTATTTAAAATTATTGAACTTCAACCGTACGGCGCGCGGAGTGCCTTCGTTTGTGTGTGCGTGTATTTCCTGATTAATTTATAATTTCTGTTTTGTTATTGGTTCCTGTTTGGACAAACTTGACTTTGTTCAGCTGCCATTGACTTTTATCTTAAATCAACAAACACTAATATCGAAATGGATAAATATAAACTTCGCTATGGTGGGGAGTGTCGCCGGAATTTTTGTATGACCTGTACTGGGCTTGATAAGGCAACAACAAAGGTGCTCTACCAACAAAAGTACCACAATATTGGATTTTCTGCAGTGTTTGTGACTCTCCTACGTTAAGATATCTTCACGATAAGGTGTCACAGCTACAAGGATCGCAGATCTCTCTGGACAATGTCGAAGCTCTGGCAACCTGTCTAAAGAAGAACAATAATCTCCTTCCAATCATTTCTGAAATTTACGACATCTTGAGTAACCATGACTCCAAATGGAAAATTTTATACAAAAAAATAGATGACATTCATACCAGATTCTCTGATAATAGACAAGAAACTTTATTTAATTCGATCAAGGAAATGAAACAAGATATATTCAATCTATCATCTATTTTTATGGACAATCATGATGAGTCTGTTAAAGTTCAGATTCACTACTCATCGAAGGAAGAGTTATTGTAGGAAATGGGCGATATGCGAAAAAGTGTAAATCAAATGGCACTGACGATAGAAAAGTTGGCTGCCAAAGAGAAACCAATTATTAGGAGTAACCCACCAATAATAGAAAAATCGATTTCGACTCAGACCGACCATACAGATAACCATGACACAGTGGTTATTACTTCTCCCAAAGTCATTGCTTCCACACATCACATATCCCCCATAAAAGAAGACTGCCATTATGTGGTAGTGTCCAAGATCCCACCACCTTATACAGCAAACCAGCTTGCACACTATGTCAAAGAAAAACTTGGAACTACTGACTTTATCCGATGCTTTCCAATGCTGAAGAATAAGGACTGTTCTCACTCCGATTTCAAGGTTGGTGTACAGAAAAAAAGCCACCTAAAGCAGATTAAGGACATAAGTATGTGGCCGCCGGGTACTGAAATAGTCACTGCCAATTCATCCTTAACACCCTCAAAGGTATCGCCGCCTGCGGCTAGTACTTTGTCCACTGGCTATCAACATTTTGTACCAGGCACTTTGGACGGCCGAAGCCTACCACCACGCACTGATTCAACATCTGTACATATACTTGGAGGGGTGAGGTCTGTTGGGGTTGGCTCTGACAAGGAAGCTTTGGCTGCCATTAAGTCTCTTGCGCTGGAGAATTTGGAGGTTGTTGTGGAGAAAAATGCGAAGAGGGATAGTGGGCTGGATCTGGACCCGATGACTCCACATATAGTGCGGCTGTCGCGAGATTCGGATGCGTCTAATGGACGTTATTTGCTGGCTAGGCTGAGAGACCCCTCCATATTAAAGGCTCTTCGGCTGTTCCTTGCCTATCTCCATGACCAACCCTAGGTGTGTTTTGAAGGGCACACCAACACCAGCATCAAATTAGCTCTAGCTTCGGCGGGACTTCCTGGTGACGTGAACTCCTTGCGTAAGTTATATTATCGCTTCCACGACGCCTACGGTATTGGTTTGGCTGAGGTTGATACGGATCTATCTGCCTTCAGGTCGTTCTTTTCATCGGAGAGACTTCAACACCTTCAGAAGGTTAGGGAAAGTCATGGCAATTATTTTGCTACTGGCTCTCCGATTAGACGGAAGAATTTTTAGATAGAATGACGCGAACAGAGGATCAAGCACCCTCTGAAAAATTGGATGATGGCAAGCTTAGTGTTTTTTTATTAATATTCAGTCCTTAAGACACAAAACAGATGAATTATTTCTATTACTAGAAGAGCCTAATTTTCCAGAAATCATTGCCATAACTGAACATTGGTTAAATGTTGATGAACCTGTGTTTGTCAAAAATTATACTACAGTAACTAGATTTAATAGAAGTAATTTATCTCATGGAGGTACTAAGATAATGTCTACTAACAACGACTTTTCGGCAGTAACTAAGTTCGATAATTTATTGTGTGAGAAAGTATTTGAATTTTCTATCGTCTATCATAACGCTTACAACCTCTATCTTGTTTGTATTTACAGAACACCTGACGCTGACATGCATACATTCAGTCAAAGATTACTGAGCTTGCTTGAATCCCTGCCTTTAAGAAGCAAATTAATTTTGTGTGGCGACCTTAATGTTGACTTTTCTATTGTGTGTGCTGCTCAAAAATCCCTTCGGTCCATTTTCGACTCTTTTGGTATAATCATGCATATTAACTCACCAACTAGAATAACTCAAACTAGTTCTAGTACTATAGACTATGTCGTGTCATCTTTTGATCCAGAATTCGTTGACTGTGCTGTTCTTAACTCGGGTTTCTCTGATCCTGAGGCAGTATTAACAGAATTTTCGGTAAAATCCGAATGCAAAATTGCTTCACGCAAATTATGCCGTATATTTTCGAACAAAAATTTTCTAAATTTCAAGCATCTATGTCTAACAACTGACTGGGTTGTCCTCTCTGATGATATCGATACCGAATTTTCTAGATTTATAAAAACTTTATCTACTCTGGCGTTCGAATCCTTTCCGCTTAGGCCTATCAAAATTAAAAAACATAACCCCTGATCAACTAAAGGCTTACGCACATCTGCAAAGAACATGCGTTCATTATCTCACTTAAAAAAATACTCGGACAGCGTCTTCTTCCATGATTACGTGAAACTTTACAGGAAATTCTATCATAAAAATATAAAAGCTGCCAAGGACATTTATTATAATGAGAGGCTGGCTAAATCCGGTAACGTTGCTAAAGAATCATGGTCTATTGTGAATGACTTAACGAATAAGGCTTCTTCGTCTGGCACTATCGCTAATTCACCTGAGAACCTAAACAATTACTTTGTAAATGTGGCTAAAGATTTAATGAACACCATAACTCCTTCTCATGATCCACTTTCATATTTCTCTAATGCTAATGTGAATTTACACAGTTTCTTCTTTACGCCTGTAGCATTTGCTGAGCTTCGCAGCACAATTAAAGACATTAAAAACAAATCATCATCATCTGGGACTGATGGGCTTACTCTGAAAATGTTTTCAAACCTGCCGGAATGCACATGCACATTAACTAAAGCAGTAAGATGGTTTTACTGCTTTAATTAACAAGTCATTCCAAAATGGGGTTTTCCAAACTGTCTTAAGACGGCAATAATTATTCCTTTGCATAAAGGAGGAGATAAAGACCAAGCTTCGAACTATCGCCCAATTGCACTACTGCCCACATTATCAAAGATCATTGAAAGATTGGTTAAAAAAAGGCTTCTATCTTTTCTCTCTAAATATAAAATACTTACTACCCATCAATTTGGATTTTTAAGTAACAAATGCACAGCACAAATGATGCTATGTTTTCCCTCTTTAATTATGTATACTCCAAACTGAACAACCATCACTCTACAGCAACCATTTACTGTGATTTCTCTAAAGCTTTCGATTGTGTAAATCATAATATCTTAATTAACAAATTGCAGTACTACGGATTCAGAGGAGTGCTTCTCGAATGGTTTAAGTCGTATCTTGACAACAGAAGTCAGCTTGTGAGGGTTGATACGTCGATGTCTTCTTGCAGGCCAATAGATTGTGGAATACCCCAGGGTTCAGTACTAGGCTCCATTTTGTTTCTGCTGTTTATCAACGACATTGCTTGTCTGGACATTAGCGGTAAAGTTTGTCTCTTTGCGGACGATACTAGTTTCACTTGGAGCAATCCGGATATTACGGCGCTTCATAGAACTGGATCTAGTGACTTAATCACCACTAAATGATGGTGTGATTCTAATCTCCTGTGCCTCAACGTTTCTAAAACTAAAGTTTTGTCATATAAAAGTACGTTGCAATCTTTTGTACTTAATAACACCACTATCGACGTCGTTCAATCTGTGAAATATTTGGGGCATGTTGTGGACAGCCATTTGAAGTGGGACTTGCACATCGATGTCTTATCAAAAAAATTAAGTTCTGCCTGTTTTGCGTTAAGAACTATTTCCAGGGAACTTAGCGTGTCAACTGCTAGAACAGTCTATTATGCCCTTTTTGAGTCGCACCTCCGATACGCCCTTCCATTCTGGGGTACGTGTTGTGCGACTCAATTTGAGCGTATTTTCAAACTACAAAAGAGAGCTGTTCGATATTCACTGGGACTAAACAGTAGAACTCACTGTCAGGATTTCTTTAAAAGATTTAAAATATTAACTCTTCCTTCCTTATTCCATTTGAACTGAAGTCAATAACATCTTTTCCCGCATTTCGCAGAGCTTTGAGATTATACTTACTGGAGAGAGCCTTATACGCAGTCAACGACTTTTTTTTAATTAATACTTAATTTTGAGCATCTTACACACTGGTTTAATAATTTCATGTTTAATGCTTGGTGTTTAGTGTTTAGGATTTGATGTTAAATATTTTGATATTTAATATTTTACATATTTTGACCACGTACAATTTGTACAATTGTATAGTTTTGTTTAGTTGGGTTTTTCTTTTTCTTTTTATTGTATATTTCTATTTGTGTTTTTATATGTTTTTTGTTATATGTTTTGTATGTTTTGTACTCTAGCTCTTGATATTTAACATTTTAAATAATATTTTGACCTCGTACAATCTGCACAATTGTATAAAGTTGTGTACAGTTAGTTTTTCTTTTTATTGTATATTTCTATTTGTGCTTTTATGTTTTTCGTATATTTTGTACTCTAGCTTTGTCTAGAAATTGGAAATTTTTTGACAATAAAGCATCTATTATTATTATTAGTGACAATAAGGTTTTAAAGTTAAATAGGGCTATTTACGGGCTTAAACAGGCGTCACGAGCTTGGAATGACAGGGTAAATAGGGTTTTATTAGATTTAGGCTATAAAAAGTCAGATTTAGAGCCATGTTTATTTACAAAAAGAAGCGTTGACAAATCTTTGACAATTGTAGCTCTTTACGTAGATGATTTTTTTGTATTTTCAAATTGTGAGCGTGAAACTGAATTTTTGAAAAAGGAGTTAGGGCAAAAATTCAAAATCAAGGACTTAGGGCAAGCTAGGCAAATTTTGGGGATGGAAATCCAAATTGATAAGGAAAATCAGATTATTTCTTTGAGTCAAGAGAAATACATTGATCAATTGCTAAGCCGTTTTGAAATGACAGATTGCAAACCTGTCAAAACTCCGTTAGAAGTAAAATAAAGTATTGAAAAAACTGTTGAAAACGTGTCTGATATTCCTTACCAACAGCTTTTAGGTAGTTTAATGTATTTGGCGGTACTAACGAGGCCTGATATTGCTTTTGGTGTGAGTTATTTAAGCCAATTTAACACGAGTCACTATGAAACTCATTGGAAATATGCCAAAAGAATATTGCGCTATCTTAAAGGTACCAAGAGTTATTGTTTGAGGTTTTCAAAGGAAGAAACAGAACTTGTAGGTTATGTTGACGCCGAATGGGGCAATAATTCACCAGATAGAAAATCTTATACTGGTTATGATTTTAAAATGTGCGGTTCTGTGGCAGTGTTGCCGATTGTCACATAATTATCAGATTTTAACATAATTTTGGCAGCAGTCTGATACAAAATTTGAAGATGGCATGTTGAGTTTTCAGGGAAATAATGATGTAATCACAATAACAAAAAATAAGCGCTCTGACACATTCCATAGACCACCCAACTTGTAAACACATTTTGCTGATATAGTAATTTTGTTTTCCGAGGTCATGACAGGAGGCGCAAAAAGCGCGCTGTATGTGAGTTAGTCATTTTAAGAGATTTCGGATAAGTTCGTTTGTCTTAAGAGGACGTAATAAACAATATTAAAATAAAAGTATTGTGTTTTAGTGGTTGATCTGCCCATAACATTCTATAGGTTATGGGCCCAGGTTAACGCTATGGATTAACGTGAACCGTGGATTAAAAAGTGACTCCATTATTTAAAAAAAAAGTGACTTTGGCAATTTTACGAAAATAAAAACAATGGATCGTGTGAAACAAGTGAAACGTGCCATCAAACAATTCAACGGTGAACATTATTCTATTTGGAAATTTAGAATCAAAGCCCTGATCGCGGAGGAAGGAGCCTTACAAGTTTTAAACGAAAATCCACCAGAGGAGTTAACAGAAAATTGGCAAAAAATGGAAATGTTTGCAAAAGGTTGCATCATAGAGTATATAAGTGATGCAATGATAGGCATGGTTACAGAAGGAGATACCGCTAGAGATATTCTACAGAAGTTCGATGAAATCTATGAAAGGAAAAGTCTGGCAACTCAACTCGCTATCCAAAAGAAACTTTTGAGTTTCAAACTTGCTGCAGGTATTTCTCTAATTGAACACTTCATAAAATTTGACGAAATGTTGATTGAGCTAACAGCTGCAGGTGCTTCATTACCAGAGATGGGTAAGGTCGCACATCTATTATTGACCTTACCAAATTCATTTGATGGTATAGTAACCGCTATTCAAACTTTGTCAGAGGACAATCTCACTCTGGCATTTGTAAAAACACGCCTGTTAGACCACGAAACAAAACTAAAAAACGAAGCTAACGACACAAGTTCCAAGATACTACATGTGGAAACCAATCGAGGCAAAGCACAATCCCTACAACACGGAAAACAGAATAAACATAATTCACCCCACAAGTCACATTATTCTCCGGCAAGAAAATATTTCAAACAAGGCAAGCAATTCAATAGAAACAAAAGGCAACGCAACTATAACAAAAAATGCGACTATTGTGGTAGATCCAATCACTTTAAAAGAGACTGCTATTTCTACAAAAAAGCTCAAAATAATGAACGAACCGAGCAGAGAACTCTTCAAACTGTCCAAACTGTTCAGAATCAGGATCAAAGTTTTGCTTTCATGATCAGCACTATAAATCAACAGTACAAGAAATCAAACATCAATCATGAAGTTCGCTTTGTATTAGATTCAGGTGCAACTGATCACATCGTAAACGACAAATCCTATTTTTCAATATCGGAGAAGTTGGAAATCCCTATCAAGATATCTGTTGCGAAAAATAACACATTCATCACAGCACCACTGAGAGGAAATATTGAAGTTCTTACCAGCCAAGGAGTTCGAGGAACCTTAGAAAATGTCCTGTACGCCCCTGATGTACCATACAACCTACTATCCGTGCGGCGAATCCAAGACGCCGGAATGGCAGTACTGTTCAAAGAAAATGGGGACGTACTCATTGAAAAAGATGGTAAGATGGTAACAAGGGGTAAGTCTCAAAACAATTTAATAAGTATGGATTTTAAATTGATTAAAAATTTAAAGGACACTGGAGGTTATCAAATAAACACTTCTATTCATTCTGCTACTAATAATTTTAAACTTTGGCATGAACGTTTAGGCCATATTGGAAATAACAAATTTTTAGAAATTAAAAACAAAGGATTGATGCAAAATTGCAGTCAGTTGAATAAAATAAATCCAACAAATGAATTATGTGAAGCTTGTATTTATGGTAAACAAGCACGTTTACCTTTTTCGAAAAAGAAGGATAAATCTCATGTTCAAAGACCATTATACATAATACATTCTGATGTTTGTGGTCCAATTACCCCTCCAACAATAGACAATAAAAATTATTTCATAACGTTTATTGATGAATTTACTCACTATACAGTTTCATATTTATTAATGTATAAATCTGAGGTATTTAAAGTTTTTAAAGACTATGTCATGAAAAGTGAAGTTCTTTTTAATTCCAAAATAGTACACCTATATTGCGACAATGGCAGAGAATACTTATCAAATGAAATGAAAACCTTTTGCTCTGAAAAAGGTATTTCATATCACTTAACTGTCCCATATACCCCTCAACAAAATTCAGTAGCAGAAAGAATGAATAGAACACTTACAGAAAAAGCTAGAGCGATGGTACACGGTGCAATTTTAAATAAATGCTTTTGGGGTGAGGCAATTTTAACAGCTACATATATTTTAAATATATCTCCAACAAATGCACTTTCTGAAAATAAAACACCTTTTGAACGATGGCACAATAAAAAGCCAAGATTAGATCATTTAAGAATTTTTGGTTGTACTGCATATATTCATAATAAAAACAGAAAAGATAAATTTCAAGAAAAATCTATTAAGGGCATAATGGTTGGCTACGAACCCAATGGTTATAAAATTTTTAATATTGTCACAAATAAGTTTATTATAGCACGTGACGTGTTATTTGATGAAGTTAATTTTAAAGTATCTAGACCTGAATTGAAAATTGGTGAGAGTGTTGAATCTAATAATCTTAAAGGTGTTGAACTTTTTAAAACTGATAATAAATCGGATATTGAATATAGACCACAGTTGGGTAAAAATAATAAGCTTACTGAAGCCGATAATATAAATCAGTTAAAACACAAATCTGAGACTCCAGTTTCAACTGAACTCAGAAGTAAAAACACCAAATATGAATCTGAGACTCCAGTTTCAACTGAACTCAGAAACAACACAAATATTCAAGCTGAGACTCCAGATTTATCTGAACTCGGAGGTAACACCAAACCTGAATCTGAGACTCCAGTTTCAACTGAACTCAGACGTAGCGAAAGAAATAAAAATCGCCCTAAAATATCATACAATGAAAATGATATCGAAATGTTATCATGTGTTAAACAATCTCTTTTAGACATTCCGTCTTCTTATCAAGAAATAAATAATCGGGATGATAAAATTAAATGGTATGAAGCTATAAATGATGAAATCAATTCTCTAATACAAAATAATACCTGGACTCTAGTACCAAAACCCACAAATAAAAATATCGTAAATTGTAAGTGGGTATTTAATATAAAAAATGATAAATTTGGCAACCAAACAAAATATAAAGCTCGATTAGTCGCAAAAGGTTTCACTCAGCAATATTTAATTGATTATGATGAAACATTTGCCCCTGTAGCGCGTATAACAACATTCAGAATACTTTTAGCTATTGCAAATCAATTCAACTTAATAATACATCAAATGGATGTTAAAACAGCTTTTTTAAATGGCATTTTAAAAGAAGAAATATATATGTCGGTACCCGAAGGTATAAAGCTTGATAAAGAAAATGTTGTCTGTAGACTAAACAAATCACTGTATGGTTTGAAACAATCGGCTAAATGCTGGTTTCAGCGTTTTGACGAAGTATTAAAACAACATGATTTTAAAAGCTCACCGAATGACCGATGTTTATATTTTTTAGATAAAGGCCATATTACTGAAAATATATACGTAATATTGTATGTAGATGATTTGGTAATTGTTACTGGTAATATGGATACGATGTCAAGTTTTAAAAATTATTTAATGAAGCAATTTCAAATGATTGATTTAGAAGATATAAAATTCTTTTTAGGAATTAAAATTCAGAGAAATGAAACTGAAATATCTTTAGATCAAAGTGGTTACTTAACAACAGTTCTTCAAAAATTTAAAATGTCTGACTGTAATCCTGTCAATACACCCCTTCAACTTAAACTAAACTATAATGAATTAAACTCTGAGGAATATTATGACGCCCCATGCCGTAATTTAATCGGATGTTTACTTTATGCTACTCTCGGCACCCGTCCTGATTTGTGTACTGCTGTCAATTTATTAAGCCGTTATCAAAACAAAAATAATAAGGAATTATGGCAATGTCTTAAAAGAATTTTACGGTACATAAAAGGCACACTTGATCTTAAATTAATTTTTAAACAGAATGTCAATTATAATAATATATTAATTAGTTATGTTGATGCTGATTGGGGCAGTAATGAAATAGATCGAAAAAGTACTACAGGTTATATGTTTAAATTATTTGAAAGTTGTTTAATATGTTGGAATGCAAAAAGACAAAATTCTGTTGCTACTTCTTCTACTGAAGCAGAATATATGGCTCTTTTCGAAGGAGTTAAAGAGGCCTTATGGTTAAAATCTTTGTTAACGAGTATTAAAGTGAAAATAACTAAACCAATAACTATATATGAGGACAACATGAGTTGTATATCAATAGCACATATCCCTGTACATCACAAACGATCAAAGCATATTGACATCAAGTACCATTTTACCAGGGAACAAATTGAAAATAAAATAATTGATTTAAAATATTTATGTACAGGTAAACAATTGGCAGACATCTTCACCAAGCCAGTTCCTGCTCCCAGGTTTCAAGAACTACGATTTCAGCTTGGAATGGAAGAGCAATTTACGAATAATAATAACAATAAATTAACTAATTTGGTCTGATCAGGTTTTTCTAAATGGGGTTTTTCCTGATCCAAGCAGCAAATGTTGGGCCATAATTGTAAATTTCCCCAGATACAAAATATTGTTTGTCCTCTATAAGAATTATATTATAATAATGTATAATAAGTATTAGATAGTTATTAGAAGTAGGTCTATTTTTTGAGGGGGAGTGTTGAGTTTTCAGGGAAATAATGATGTAATCACAATAACAAAAAATAAGCGCTCTGACACATTCCATAGACCACCCAACTTGTAAACACATTTTGCTGATATAGTAATTTTGTTTTCCGAGGTCATGACAGGAGGCGCAAAAAGCGCGCTGTATGTGAGTTAGTCATTTTAAGAGATTTCGGATAAGTTCGTTTGTCTTAAGAGGACGTAATAAACAATATTAAAATAAAAGTATTGTGTTTTAGTGGTTGATCTGCCCATAACATTTTATATGGCATAATTATCAATTTTAACATAATTTTATGACACAATTTATTCTGCCAATAATATAATTTGATATTTAATACAGTGGCTTTATACAAAAAGGCTTTGTAAGATTTAAAATATTTAAATGGCCCCCATCTCGTATAAATATTCCCTAAAGCTGCATTTACATTCAATTTGAAGTCCAAGTTAAAATGCAATTCGCAAATATGTCATTTACATTGAACGAATTTTTAGGTTACGCAATTATACGTATGGAATGTTTTATTTTGTGTGTTGTATATTGCCAGATAATTACAAATCATTTTTAAGAACAATTCCTCGTTGAAATCGTTTTTTTCAATTACAGTGCCTTCAAAAAAATCATTTTCATCAAAGTGGTGTCCTTGAAAGTCCATTTTACATGTGTGCAAATTGTTTGATACAAATGTTAATTTATTCTAACACAAAATTGAAATTTACCTAATCTATAGATAAATTAGACCTGACCTAAACAAAGCAACATTAAGAATATTAAGTTAAACAAAAATAATCTAACCTATAAATTTATTTTCTGCTTGCGTTTGGCAAGCAGCTTAACAAAATTCAAAGTGCACTTCAAAGTCAACTTCGAATTTTCTCCAATGTAAATGCTACGTGCTGTCACCATATGACAAGCAGGCAAATTTCAGCTTGAATTTGATTTCAAATTGAATGTAAATGCAGATGCGTAGCTTTTATTACTTGAAAATAGAGGGAGGCAGTCGAAAACCACCGATACAGTAGTTCTATACAAGATAGAGCCACTGTAACCACCGATTCGAGTGGGAGACATCTAAAGGTGCGTATCCACCAAGCGCGCAAAACGTTTGCGATTGTTTGCAAACTCAATGTTTGTTGGAGAGGTTTATCGCGCGCATTAGCAAATGTTTGTAATCATTTGGTCGTGTTCCGAGCGGTGTCGGTACATCAATTTGATTTGTCGTTTGTGTGTGCGCTTTGCTTTTTTGGGTATCTACAGTTATTTGCGAATAATTGGCTGGTGGAGACAATTGTCAATATTAGAACTGCAAACAGTTGCAAACGTTTGCTCGCAATGATTTTTTGGTGGATACGCACCTTAAAAGATGAACCTTTACCTATTCAGTGACTTTAAGATCGCCAATAAGTCAATACCTTAGGAGGTATTGCGGCAGGCTATAGTGCCTTTAAACCAATGTAAGATCACCAAAGCCACTGTAAGATCGCTTTGTTTTCGGCGCCATCTATTTGTTCATGGCGTAAGTGGGGGTAAAAATTTAAGCTTTTAATAAACGGCGAATCGCAAACCTTTTTTTGGAAGTATCCGAGTACTGGGCTTGTGAGCGCATCATAAATACATTTCTGAATAATAGATGTCTTTATGGTCCAAGGAATCGCTTGCAGTGGGTTTCGTGGTGCAGTGGTTAGATGCTGTGTTTGTGACACGGCGGTCCGGGTTCGAATCCAACGGCAAGACCTGTTTTTTGCATGAAGTGAAAAAAATACAGATGTAAACATTGTGATGCGCGCGCAAGCCCAGGACTCGTTAGGCGGGAGGACTCGGCGGATGGTTCCAAAATAGCGAATCTCATGGCGAATCAGAAGATATATTTTGCTGATCCCGCCATCTTCAGGTTTTAACATAATCTACATCAAAATCTGATAATTTTGGCTTAGCTATCACATAATTTCATTTCATGCCAGCGGCAACACTATTCTGTGGTCTCTTTTGCCAGTGTCAGTCAATGTCGAGCCTTCGCCGCGAGTAGTTCTGTATCAAGCAACGTACCATACATAAGATACGGCTAAATAATAAATACACTGCTCCACCTAAGTGCAAAATGATAGCAAGGCTAACGAGAACGCAAGAAGATAGAATAGAGGCAATTGTAAAGGACACTGTAATTAAGAAATTTGATCAGGAATGGATGAATACTCTAATAACAGAAATTGCCAACAAATTGGAACAACAATTCCAAGAAAAACTGAGAAGCTACGAAGACAGAATCTCCAGTCTAGAAAGCGAACTCAGCGTCCTCAAATGAGAAAAGGACAAAACGGACCAATTCTTAAGATGCAAAAACCTGAGAATTTTTGGATTGGAAGAAACGCCTCAAGAAAAATTGACCGAAGAAATTGAAAAACTTTTCTGTAAAACAATAAAAGTTAATGTCAAGAGGGAGGACATCGAAGACGTTTATAGAACTGGAAAGGAACATAGAGAAGGTAGACAAATTCTAGTAAAATTTTCCTCAGAGCGAATAAGAAATGAAGTTGGAAGCTGGATGATAATTTTGTCCAGCAATATCTCAATATCACAGCAAGCTTTGGGTTAATTCCTCTGATTGACAAATCTACTCGAGTCATACCCACAACAGCAACAATAATCGACCATATCTTTATTAAAGACAATAATTTTAGCAGATGCTATAAAATTGATTCTTTTATTTTAAAAACGTCTATTACCGATCACTACGCAACTTTATTAATTATAAACTCAAAACATGAAGCAGTAACGAAAAAGATCGAAAAATAAGTTCGACTAAATTGCTGCAGAACCTTAAGAAGGAACAATGGTCTGACGTTTTGACTGAAAGTGATGCAGATAGAATGGCTACTAAGTTTATAAACAAAATTAAATATCATATAAATCGTTCCACAGAATATAGGACCATAAAGGTGGGTAAGCTAAATAGGAGAAAAAAGGACTGGATAACAGCAGATATAGTACAACTTATAAAAGAACGAGATAAACAACAAAACTATGCAACAAGAAATCCAGACAATATACAAGCTAAAAATGACTATAAAGACCTAAGAAATAGAATAAATAAAATAATAAAAAATACTAAAAATAACTATTACAAAGAAAAAATATTTGAATCGAGAAATGATATAAGAAAAACGTGGAAAATTATAAAGGAGGCAACCAACGATAATAAAGCAAGAGCGTATAGCATTAGAAGAATTGAAACAGAAAATGGTAACTATTCTAAAGACCTCGATATCGCCAATGCATTTAATGATTTTTTTAAAGGTATAGGGATTAAGATGGCAAATATAATTACAAAAAACGACAATATACACTTCCCTATCCCCCACACTAAAAATATATTAACCCTTTCCCTATAACAGAAGTGGAAATAATGGAAATAATAAACTCCTTAAAAAACGAGGCTAGCCCTGGACATGACAAAATTAAAGCAAAAACCCTGAAACTGATTGCAGAAACCATTGTACCTCCTCTTACAGCTTTAATTAATATCATTTTCGTACAGGGTAGATTCCCGAATACTTTTAAGGCAACTATAGTCACCCCAATCTTTAAACAGGGCAGCCCCTTTGACACAACAAATTATAGACCTATCTGACTTAAGTATAAGTAATGTGGCAAAAATTGTAGAAAAAGCGATAAAATCTAGATTAGTGGAACATTTTGATCAAAATAATATTATCTCAAAAATGCAATTTGAGTTTAGGAAGGGAATTTCAACAATGGATGCGATGTATCGAGTGGTGAGCTTTATTCATTCGGAAATCAATTCAGGTCGAAAGCCTCTTGCCATATTCCTGAATCTAGCAAAGGCTTTCGATACAGTACCCCATGACAGACTACTAATAAAAATGGATTGGTATGGCGTCAGAGGTGTGGCCTGGAAACTTATTAAAGATTATTTAACTGATCGAAAACAAAGAGTTTTAATCAGTTCCACACTTAGCGCAGAGAAGGTCTTACAAATGGGAATTCCACAGGGAACAATTTTAGGACCAGTACTTTTCCTGATATATATAAACGATTTACTTAACTTACCATACCCTAGAGGAAAACAGCTTCATATGCAGATGATACTGTGGATATAGTTGCTGAAAATAGTTGGGAAGAAACAAAAATTGCCGCTGAAAATAAAATACAATTAACTTATGCTTGGCTAAATGCTAACTTGCTTAGTTTGAATACTGCCAAAACAAAATATATTGTTTTTTGTCTGTATATAAACTGTAGCTGCAACCTAAAAATACAAAATGTGAATGACATGCGATACTTAGGACTACAAATAGACCAACACCTAAGGTGGAACTGCCATATTGAAATTACCTCAAATAAACTAAGACGTAATATTCATAAATTTAAACAACTAAAAGGCTTTCTTAGTACCAAAATACTTGATCAAATATATCAAGCACTAGTGGAATCGGTTTTAAATTACGGTCTATGTATCTGGGTAGGTGGTTATGAAAGATATTATGAAAAAATCAAAAGTCTACAAAGTGGTTTCACACTAACATCTTTGGTATACATTTTGTATACATTTGTCTGTCGTAAAATATATTCATCAGAGAAAAAATAATTATCAAGCAATACATCATAATTACCCAACTAGATCAAATAGTAATAAAAACTTCAATACCCAAAGACCAAATAACTCTTCATATTTAAGATTTATTGATTATACGGGCATCAAAATCTATAACTTTCTCCCACTGGAAATTAAAAATATAAATAATTTTAACATCTTTAAGAAGAAAGTTAGAGAATATATATCAGAAAATATAGTGGCATTCAAAAGCGTGCGAGATTAGTGGAGGAGACAGCGATGAAGGGAGACCAATGTTTTATAGGATTTAACATACTTTGTTATTAGTTTATTACCAATAAGTGATTGTGTATGTGTTAGATATGTATGTGTAAATTAATTATATATTTTTTAGGCTTAAGCATGTGTTTTTACTTTTTACTTTTTTATCCTAAAACTTTGTAATTTTAATTTTAAGTTGAGCTCGTACAAATAATGTTTTGATTTTCAAAATACCATTCTATTATTTATTACACAGACAAGCTCTGTAGAGCTTTTGTGCTTTATTTTTATGAATTGATTTGTAAATTTAAAAATTTTTAATAAAGAGGTATTGTATTGTATAGTGTCAAACAAAAGACAGTTGCATTATCTAGCACGGAGGATGAATATATGGCGTTATCGGAAGCTGCCAAAGAAGCTATATATTTGCGCAATCTGATATTCCAATTAACTGGAGAAATGTAACGAATTCAACTTTCTAATGATAATCAAAGTGCTTTAAATTTATCGTTAAATACTGTTTATCATAAACGCTCTAAGCACATTGACATGCGGCATCATTTTGAGAGAAGCGATTTCTAATAAGCAAATTAAAGTTAGCTGTATGCCGACACATGAAATACCTGCGGATGTATTAACAAAAAATTTATGTATAGAAAAGCACAACAAATTTTTGAAGTTTTTAGGTATTTTTTAAAATTATTGAATGGGGGTGTTAAAATATCATTAATCGTTAAAAAATAATAAACTTATGATGAAACCTTCCACTGCATTATTCGTGGAACTCTGATAAACAATGAATGTTTAGTCTCTTATGTGTATGTCGCGTCATCTGAATGTAGATCGATATATGCTTAAAATAATGTTAGTTTTAGTTATGGTTTATCCGGGTTTATCATCTCAATCAGAACGTGTGTTTTATTTATTCTAATAGAAATTAATCAGTGAGTGAAATTGTTTTTATTCAATTGGCATGAATTTCCAGTAAATATAAAGGTTACGGTAATTGAAGGTTAGTTTCAATTGGTATTTGCTAGTTCATGAGCATATCATATTACCGGGATTAAAATAAAAACATGTACTAGAATTTTAAATACTGTCTATAATAGTTACCCACCTGATAAAATGATGGCCTTTCTCGGAGGTTGTTCTAATAGGATTAATTTGCGCTTGGGTCCAAGGAAAATTGACGGTACAGCGGTATCATAAAGACGCTTTACACAGCTCGTAGATACCGCAAAACACTTGCTTTCAAAGTGATCTTCACACAATTTGTAATTAATATTACTTTTGTCTATAAGATCTTCCCTTCCAGCCGCTATAAGCCAAGTGTTAAATCTAAAACGACATTTTTTTGTTAAATATTTTTTATTATACTTGTCTGAAAACGTCTTATTTACATCTATTTTTGCAATAAAGTAAAGTGAGATTTTTTTGGGCCAGCTGCAGCGCATGGAAATAATTTATGCATTAACAACTTTCAGGGATTTCATATATTATTGACACCCACCTATAGGTTTTATTATAAGTTAAAGAAAAACTGTATAGTATTACTTCCATATTATTTTTGGACCATCAAAATAAACAAATGAAAATGGCAAAACACGTTAATAAAACCAAAATTATTTTTTATAAATAGAACATTCTATATTATATATATACTCTGCCATAAAAACAGCCTTCATATCAATATTTCAAAAATATTATATATTTTAATAGTTTATTGATATTTCGTTCAGTCGTTAATAATTCAACCAAAGTTTGGTTATTTTTTGTCATGTATAAAAAAATTAACTCGTTTTTGTGTTGTTTTCAGATAATTGTAATAAAAAATATTGTTCATTACACGCCCAGAAATCGATCTTTCTGTACTTTTATTGCTTTATTTTCAGACTCGTAATAATAAATATGCTATTGCGTGGAACTATTAAACTTACTATACTATGCAAAAAAATATAAATATTAATAATAAAACCAACATACCTTACAGGATCTCGAGGTAATTTAAATAACGATTTTTTATCACCACTTCTAGTTGAACAATGCAAATAAAGGCACTTATAACCGGGCATTTTTAAAACCACAAAATATGTTTGAGCGTATAAATAATAATCTAAGCTCTCACGTTATAGATATCGCCGCCCGAGCATCACGAATCTAAAATATCAACTGCAGTCCCTGGCTATATTCTCGAATGGCTGGCCATCCGAAACATAAACTCCGCCTCGGATGGCTGGCCATTCATAGGAGGCGGAGTTTAACATACAATCATTAGATAAGCAGTTGCGCATCTGGCGTGGTTTTTAGGTTTTTATCTGAGGCTGAGGTCGATTTGTGTCTCTTTCTTCCATTTGACAATAAAAAGAGATAAGCAGTTACATCTGATAATCGTGTTTGTAAACAGCTATTGTTTTAATTACAATATCACGACATTGGGATTGGGATTGGGGCACGCTACCTCAGGAGAACCGTCATCCTCAAAACTCAAATTAATGGATGCTTTATATGAACGTTTACCTAAGGAGTCACGCGTTTTTACTGCTCCGCTTTTTTAATGTTTCCTTGTGGCTGTAGTTAACATACTAACATATATTTTATATCAATGTGTGCAGTTTTTTGCTAGTTGTATGATAAGTCGTTTTTTGTGCAAGTTTTCTGTGATGTTTCGTGGAAAATAAGACAAATACTGCTTTCTATTGTCTACAATGTTTGCTAAATCCATATCAATAGCTAAATATAATAAAGAGGTATATGCATAATTTTTTATGAAGTCACACATACCTTTGTGTTGAAGTACATTCCTTTTCGAGAATAATTTATTTGCGGAGAGTTTTCGCAGTGTTTGGAGTATTATCACCTTATGCGTTATTTTTTGGAGACGCTAAAATTATTTTAGCAGTACCAGGGTTGGTGTTACTGTAATTTTTTATATTTTATATGTAATTTGTTTTCCAAATTTTTGTCAGAATTCTTATGTAATGGCAAAATATAGCTGCTATGAGTGCAAAGAGCCTTGTATTGGTAAAACTAGGCCCAAGAAAGATGAAATATTTGGTGCCCCATGTGATGGGTGTAAACTAATTTTTTGCAAGAATTGTGCTAAGCTCTCAACTACTGAATCTGATGCGGTGGCTTTATCTCAGAGAAATTTAATTTTCTTTTGTCAGGATTGTAAATGTCAACTAAAGGATTTACCTAATATAAAAAAGCTAATAAGTAGTCTTGACACTCAAAAATCAAAGTGCAAGGAAAAAAATGCCCAAATAGAAGTCCTTCAAAGAAAAATTATTGACGCTACAGATGAAATGCAATGCGAAATTGACAGGCTTCTGGCTGATAAGGCTCACAAGATTTATCACATCAAGCGCCTTAGACGCAGAACTCAGGATTTTGAGGATATGGCGCTGGTAACTGAGGAAGATAATAATTCAATAATAGAAAATCAACTCAAAGAAATCGAGAAGATGAACAATCAAACAATTGAACTGTTAGACTCTAATACCAGTCAAATCTCCCTCATTACAGAACTAAAATGCAGGGTGAATAGTCTTGAAAACCAAGTTAAGGACTTTTAGCTTGAAAAGCAAGATTTTGGGAATAAGATTACCACATTCTTGCGTGAAAAGGATCTTTTAATTGCTGATTTAAAGAACACAAAATACGACCTAATGAAAGTTTCTATTGAGATGTTGATTACAATAGTTTTTCTACAGACTCAAAAACAAGCTTAAACAAAGAGGGTAGGTTGTGTAATTCAGTTTTGGATCTTGTAATATTAAACAACGTTTTTAAACGCAAAAATCTAACTTTCATTAAGACTGTTTCACTTGAAAATTTTGATGGTAATAACGTCATTAGAGCGTCTCAAGCATCGCCAGAGATAGATGACAATACTGATTGTATTTTAATTGCTAATCCTGATATTGGGGAAAAAAATATGTCTAGTAGTAATTTGTTATAGATTTGCCTCCATTTGCGGAGGCAAATGGTGAAATATTTGTTTCAAATCAAACCAATTCTGAATTATCGTTGCTTATGTTAAATGTCCAATGCTTGAGAAATAAATGTGATAATTTGCATGTTTTTTTAGATTGTGTAGGGTATCCAGACTTAGTTTTACTTACTGAACACTGGCTTAAACCAGGTGAGTGTTTTTGTATTAATAACTATAAACCAATATGTATAATGTGTAGAGAAAATTATATCCATGGTGGAACACTTATTTTAATAAGGAAGTCATCTCCTTTAGTTGATTGTTTCACAGCAATTACTAAATTTGATTACCTGATAGAAGAGAAATCCTTTGAATTTTCTTTGTGCTATTGCAAGCAGCCTAAACTATATATTATATGTGTATATCGTTCTCCCGTGGGCTCCATAAATAAATTTTTTGAGGGCCTGGATTTGATTTTTATCCTCTACTCCACATTCATCGGGGATTATTTTGACCGGAGATTTCAATATTAATTTCAGTGATAGTAATTCCTCTAATACTATCATTCTCTCAAATTTGCTTGATGTTTATGGTTTATCTATGCATGTCGACGAGCCGACTCGTATCACAGATACTTCCTCTACGATTATTGATTAGGTTTGTTCAAATTATGATAATGTACTTTGCTCAGTCTTGAGTGCGAGAATGTCGGATCACGAGGCGGTGAGTTGTATAATTCAGAGTGAAACTGAACCTTTCGTAAAATCTTCTAGGCGTACTCCCGGTAGAATCTTCAACACTGCCAGTTTTGTGAAATTTCACCATTTGTGTAGTAATGTTAATTGGGCAAATTTAAATTTTACCTCCAGTCCTATCTTTAATTTCTATGATGTTTTACGTAATTTACTTAACAAAGCCTTTCCTGTGAAATTGATTAAAAAGAAATCTAGACAACCCAAATCATGGCTCACTAAAGGTCTTAAAATATCATCATGCAATCTTCGCTCTCTAAACTACCTAAAACAATTTAGTAATTACCATGCCTTCCATATCTTTTGTAATAATTTCCGTAGTATATATAGAAAACTTATTAAACTTGCAAAAAATAGGTACTATAACAATAGATTTTGTAAGGCGAATAATAGGCAAAAGGAAAGCTGGTCAATTATCAACGAATTTCGAAATAAATCTCAGAATCACAGAGGCTCTAATATTAATCCGGATAATCTTAATAATTATTACTGCAACATGACTTGTCACCCATAACGGATCCTCTATCATATCTTAGAGTTGTACCTAACATTGGCTCTTTTGCTTTTTTTGACACTGATTTACAGGAACTCAAGAATGTTATTTCTGATATAAAGAACAAAAAGTCCAGTGGTGAGGATGAGATCCCCGCAGAAGTCTTTTTACATCTGCCAAATAGTGCTTTGCATGCTCTTTCAGCTGCTGTCAATAAATCTGGGTCACAGGGTGTTTTTCCGAATTTCCTTAAGTCAGCTGTAGTAATTCCTCTTTTTAAGGGTGGTGATTCTGAGAAGCCATCAAATTACCGCCCAATATCCTTGTTGTCAACTCTGTCCAAGATCATTGAAAAACTTGTGAAAAAAAAAGGATTTGGGACTATCTTCAATCTTTTAACTTAATAACTGCAAGTCAGTTTGGGTTCCAGGCAGAGAAGGGTATCCATGACGCCATCTTTCACTTTCTCGAAAGGGTCTACTTTGCTGCAAATGGGGAGCCGACCAACAGGTAATTATTTGAGTGATGGAGAGTTTTGAGATGTTTGATGTTCGTTTTATTTTATTTCAGGCTCTTAATTCTATTTTGAAATTTACTCTTAACTCTACCTACTTAACTTTACTCTAATTATAACTCCAACTTTGATGGGATCCTGAACTTGAACTGGTTCAAGTGATAGTACTAAATTTCAATTCATATGGGCAAATAAGGAGACTATAGGAGAGGATCGGGAGATTCCAGGACGCAGTTCCATTCCAAATCGTAGCCTGGTGGGTAGCAATGTAATTGTTGATTGGGAAGTGGAGATTAAATGGTCGGGATGACTCCGTGGTTATGAAACCACTTTGCTGAAGCAGCGTTTTGGAGCCCTGAGCATTCTCGTCTGGAATAAGATAAGTGATCCTTTTTACCTTTTAGAAATATTTGCAGAATTCCTCATTATTTCATCTTTTTAAACAGAAAAACCAACATTTCTAGATTTAATTTTAAGTATCTTTACCGTATCTCATAGACTTATCTTACCTTTATCTTATCAGTGATTAATCTTGTACATTTATCTTATTGTACAGTTATTTTACCGTAATCTCAAAACGAGATTATATATCTTTAACTTTAAGCCTTGTAACTTGGATTTTGATCTTATCAATCAAATCTTGTACACATTGATCTTATTGTAAATTAGCTGACCCGTCGAACTTCGTACCGCCTAACAGTCAATGAAAGTGTTGTTAACTTTTAGCTAAAGTTAATTTAGGATTTTAAATTCAATAGTTTATTAGGATAATATATATTATAAAGAAAATAAAAATTCAATAAAAGTAGATGATAAGATCTGGAATGATTGAGACCAATCGATTTAAAAGTCGTCATTAATTCTCTATATTTTTGTTTACATTTCGATTCAAGAATTTTCTATTTATTTCACTATTTTCCATTGAATTTCTATTCTATAATGTGTAGTATGTCACTGACTTGCAGTGGACATCAATTATTACAAATAAGCTATAAGCCTGCGTGACGTGAGCTGTCAATTGCGGAAGATGGCGCGAGTTTATTTAAAAACTAATTTTCTGCATAATTTTTCTGATTTTTTTTAATAAACTGCTCTTCAGAAGTCAAGTATAGAGTGAATTGCAGGTAGAGTTTAAATGAGGATTTCTCACATAAAAATTAAATAAGTTTGAAATGTATACAAGCGACTTAAAGGCGGTACTTTCAGCTTTAAGTTGTCATCTCAGGGCCAATGCTGACATTACGGATTAGATACAGGGTGACAAGTGAAGGAGAGCCGAAGGAATGAATTTATGATGTTCTGTAACTTTTTTAGAAATAACTGCAGGTACTTTTAGAATGCTTGTGTCAATATCTCGGAACGGTTTTTGATTTTTTTTCAAATTATTGTTTTTTACAAACTTATGTAGATTTTTTGGAAATTTGCATCTTCTAATTTCAATACTCTTATTGGCCATATTATTGACTCAAATTGGGCAGAAATGCATGACTGCACTTCATTGAAGGTGTGGTGTAATTTAATTTAATTTAAGTATACAGGGTAACTCACGTGGTTGGTATAAAGTCATTGGCATTTTTTTCTTATGGTACATCCTGTATATTTTTGGATTTTTAAATTCTCCTTAAAATTCTAGACATATCTCATTTCGCATACCCTATACCTAAATTCAATTGTTTTTGAAATATCGACGTTTGAAAAGTGACATTTTAGTCACTCTAAACCGCTCTAGAATTTAAACGGTTTGACTTAGAGTAAAATGCCTTTCACATTCCTGTCTTAGTTTTTAATAAGCTACATTCTAACATTAACTTCCCAGGAAACCGGAATCACGAATTTTTCCGGATAATTTGTGAATATGAACCAACCCAAACTAACATTTTTCGGCTATGATGCAAAAAATGAAAATCAATAATTATGAAAAACGAATTTTATTTCAATGAAAATGAACTGAGACGCTAGTACAAGGTGTAGCCCCCAAGGGCATCTATCACTGCCCTGCACCGCCTTGGCATGCTTTCAATCAAGTTATTGAAAATACGCTGATCTAAACCATTCCAAAGCTGTGGCAACAGCTCTCTGAGCTGTTGTATGGTTTCGAGGGATGGTTGGTGGTTGTCCAATGCTCTTTGTAGTTGATCTCATGCGTGCTCGATTACGTTGAGGTTAGGCGAGCGTGGTGGCAGATAAAGGTGCTGAATATCATAGATGGCCAGCGCTGCCAATACTCGATCGGCTCGATGAGAACGAGCATTATCATCAAGAAATTGAAAACCATTACCAATTGCTTGCTGAAAACCTGGCAGAACATTGTTAATTACCTCATCCAGGTATATCTGAGAATTCATGTTCCCAGGTAAAACCATCAGCTGTGTGCTGTTAATGTAGCTAATTCCAGCCCAAACGGTTATTGTACCTCCACGGAAAACATGTACTTTGTGCACTGATCGACAGTTTCTTGGCGTTAAGGGAAAATCCCATACTCGCACCCGACGACTATCTGAAAATCTTCCATAGCGAGACTCGTCAGTGAAAGTACAGATTTCCACTCTTCTGCCCAATGAACTCGCTCCCTTGCCCAATCCAGTCGACGCCGTCTGTCGGCTAGAGTCAATGGAATTCTCCTCAACAAACACCTAGATCTTAAGCCAATCTGATTGAGGCGTCTTCTCACCGTTGATAATGAAACCTGTAACCTTGTGGCATTTTGCAGTTGCTGTCTAAGTATCCTACAGGTGCTAAGGGCTTCCCTTCGTGCTGATGTTGATATGTACCTATCATCTGCCCTGGTAGTAACTCTAGGCCGTCCAGTCCTAGGGCTTTCCGATACACTTCCGTTTTCAGCATGCTTATTGACTAATCGAGATATGACACTTTGCGAAACAATTAAATAAGCAGCAACTTCTGTTTGATTCTGCCCAGCAGTAATCATTCCAATTGCCATATTACCATAGCACTTAACTTTCTCCTGGGCATAGTGACACTTAGAGAAATTAATTTGCAATTCCGTCATGTTGACAAAACGTTTCCCATTGCTAGGTGACACAACTATTGACACCATCCGGAAAAATTTCACTTTTCAAACGTCGATATTTCGAAAACAATTGAATTTAGTTATAGAGTATGCTAAATCAGATATGTCTAGAATTTTAAGGAGAATTTAAAAATCCAAAAATATACAGGATGTACCATAAGAAAAAATTGCCAATGACTTTATGCCAACCACGTGAGTTACCCTGTATACTTAAATTAAGTTAAATTACACCATCACACCTTCAATGAAATGCAGTCATGCATTTCTGCCCAATTTGAGTCAATAATATGGCCAATTAGAGTATTGAAATTAGAAAATACAAATTTGCAAAAATCTACATAAGTTTGTAAAAAATAATAATTTGAAAAAAATTCAAAAACCATTGCGAGATATTGACACAGGCATTCTAAAACTACAATCATAAAAAATCTGCATTTATTTCTAAAAAAGTTACCGAATATCATAAATTCGTTTCTTCGGCTCTCCTACACTTGTCACCTTGTATCTAATTCGTAATGTTATCATTGGCCTGACCTGACATGACAACTTAAAGCTGAAAGTACCGCCTTTAAGTCGCTTGTATACATTTCAAACTTATTTAATTTTTATGTTAGAAATCCTCATTTAAACTTTACCTGAAATTCAAGCTATCCTTAACTTTTGAAGAGCAGTTTAGTTATTCTGCTATTCGGGGCGGAGACAAATCCAACAAACCAAAGATCATAAAAATCGGTTCAGCCGTTCTTGGTGTAACTAACCCGCCCATGCTTTATATAGTGTGTACAAAAAAAGTATGCAACATATGGGAAATTTCTTTATTATTAGTTTCTCAGAAAATGTTATTCCTGATAAAAAAAACTAATTTTGATAATGCTAAATTCAGGATAAGTTATACAGGGTACTTAAAAAATACAAAAATTAAGGCTAAAAAACAAAAATTTGGGAATATTGGAAAACCTTCTGCAGAAAAATTAAAGTTCCTATTAAGGCAAAAATAAAAGTGAAATACCATTTTTTTCCAAAAGTGCGCTGATGCCGAGAAAATTCATGATAATTATTGAAAAAATGTCGAAAAACCCCTCCTTTTCTTAATTTTGTTCTTAATTTTTTCAGCAACAACTTAATAGGAACTTTTTTTTTCTGCAGAAGGTTTTCCGATATACCAAATTTTTTTTAAATCTTATTGTTTGTGTTTTTTAAGGACCCTGTATAACTTATCCTTAATTTAGCATTGTAAAAATAACTTTTTTTCAAGCATCAACTTTTATAAAGAATTACATTTTCTGAGAAACCTATAACAAAGAAATGTCCCAGGTTTCGTAGTTTTTGGACACACTGAATATTTCCGATTTCCGATATTTTAATAGTTATTCTGCTATTCTGGGCGGAGACAAATCCAACAAATCAAAGATCATAAAAATCGGTTGAATAATTGTGATTGATGAACAACAAAGTATAAACTTTTATCTTTAAACCGGTTTCTTTTCTTCGTCATGATATCACCTGCCTTGTTTCGACTATCGATAGCTCTTTATAAAACTATCCATTGTTCCGATAGTTGATTTACTATCGACGTTTAGGCAACACGAAGTACGGATGGATGACTGATCAACCCAATAATCTGGAATGATTGATATCAATCGATTTGACAATAATTGTTGTCATTTATTCTTTATAATTTTTTATATTTCGATTCAAGTATTTTCTATGTATTTCAGATTTCAGTATCTTTCTAGATTTGAATTTGCTACTTTCCCACTATTTTCCGTTGAATTTCTATCCTATAATGTGTAGTATGTCACTGATTTGCACTGGACATCATATATTACTAAAAAACTATAATCGTGCGTGACATAAGCTGTCAATTGCGGAAGATGACGGAGTTCCAAGCCTAATTTATAACTAGTTTTTTGTATAATTTTTTATCCGAGAATTTTTCCTATATTTTAATAGTTATTCTACTATTCGGGGCGGAGACAAATCCAACAAATCAAAGATCATAAAAATCGGTTCAGCCGTTCTTGAGTTATAAGTGGTGTAACTAACACGACTTTGTTTTGTATATATAAGATATAGATATAGATTTATCTTACCATTTCTCAACACGAGATTATATACCTATATTTAGCTTTATGCTTTATAACTTGGATTTTGATGTGATCAATCAAACTAATTATCTTTAGTGAGTACCTACTATGTATTATAGTGATTAAATACTCTGTACATACTCGGTATTAATCTTGGAACTTTCCATTTGTAAATTTTTATAAACTATTATTTCTTAATAATTATCTTTACTATATACTTACTACCTAACAAGTAGTGATATTATTTGGCTATATTTAAATTTTTCAAGGGTAAGCCTTAAATTTATATAAATTGAATTTCTTTCGGAGAAGTCTGATAGATTTTGCAATTATCTCTCGATTTCGACAGATTTTCTAAATATTATAGATAGTTGAAGTTCGATAGTTTAACATTGATTTTGCTCAATTCTGAATAATGTTTTGATCAGAATTACTTTGGAATTATGTAATGATATATTCTGTGTTTGTGTGTGTGTTTGAGTTTTGACATTGGTTCAAACCAAAAAGCCAGCATCTCTCTTTATTTCTACTAAAGCCTCGACAAGCTTACATTTTTACTAGTAACTTAAATCTAATTTTATTATTTCATATTATAGCTGATTTTCTTATTATTATATACATTTTTTTAATTATTATAATTTTATTTTTTAATTTGTTTTCTCTTTTTTGTAATTTTCTTTTTTTTTTAATTTATTTTTTCCTCATTCCATACAAATATATTTACAAATATTTTACAAATGTGAAACGCTTCACGATTTTGCGTGTCATCCTTGCGCAGGGACCATTCTAATCTTCTCTGTATCGTTCCAAATGATATATTCTAGACTTATTAACGGGCTGATCGTAACTTATGGGCTATTCGCTTATCAGAACCATTAATTTTAATTAGGGTCGTAAGGAAAATTTCATATACATTAATGATCTCATTATATTGTAATCTAGGACCAATCTTGTTAAATATTGATTATTCTATCTTACCTAAACCGAATGTAATTATTGGTAGTTGGAAATCGGATGTAAATTTTATAAAAGATACTCGGTAGACTCAAAGATTATTATTAAAATTTGTGAGGGAAAGCATATCTTTTATTTCTTGCGTTTACTTTCTTTACATTGGTCATGGGTGTCTTATTATGGATAATGTAATTTGACAATATAGCTTATCTTTTCTTATCTTTCGGTCTACTTTAGATCTGGCGCTCTAACTTAATTGAATTTTCAGAATTTGCACTCACACCCCTAGTGCCACCGCAATAAGACGTATCTGAGCAGCGACAGGGTAACTCAAGGAACGTTTAACTCTTACTTTTATTTATTCAAATAATTTCAATTAAAATCTAAACAACAAATTTAAAATTAAAAAAATAAAAGGGGGAAATGTTATACCATATGGTCAAAGATAGCTCCTTATGAAGAGCACCTATCATAAAACTTTCGACCCCGTAGCTCTTTCTGTTCTCCCGATATTAATTATTTTAGTTTTTTCTTCCCCCCCTCCTTCCTTTTGGCCGAAAGGGAGAGGGTACGGGGTCTAGGATCCTCATTTTACCCCGGCTACATGTCCTGAAAATTTCAACCCTCTAGCTATACTGGAACATGCTTAATTAAAGGGGCGTTTCACTTTGATAAGCGTTACATTTTTTCTGACTTTATCCTCGCTAAAAAAGTTTCACTTCAGAAAACAGTAATTTCATAAGATATAGTTTAATTTTATTATCAACTTAAAATTGAGTTTACACATTTTTATGAACTCTAAACAAGAAAATTAATCATGCCCGTACGTTTTTGCCATATGTATTTTTCGCGCCAACTCCGTCGCGTGGCTACATCCCAACAGAGCAGCTGTCTGTGAAAAAATCCGGTTGATGTAACCATCCCTTTCCAGTTTATTAGCCTTGGTGTTTCCTGCTTATTGACATTTAGCAGTGGCGGCGCGTGAGGTGTTTTGCATTGAAAATATGCAAGTAAAAATAATTATCGTAAATACATACCTGTATTCCTACTAAGCTCTGGTACAAAGACGAAGTCCTCTTGTTGAAGACGATAATACTCCATACGTCTTTCTTTGGCACTGGCAAACTTCTCAATTACCTTCTCGTTGAAATTGGGATCTTTTTTAATGAAGGCATTTTCTATTGACAACATAGAAAGTGCGGACAATCTACTTTCACCCGCTGTATTGCGTAGGAAATTTTTAATCCTCTTTAAAGTGGAAAAACATCTTTCTTCTTCCGTTGTTGTCATTGGAATTGTTATAATTATTTGCAACAACTTAACCGTTTCTTTGAAAGACTCATCTAAATTGTTGGATGTGAGCAAATTTAAAAATGCTACTGCTCCTTTAAGATTCCTAAAATCTGGCCTCGTGTAAATTATGGACAGTTCTGTCTTAAGGCGTTCCCGTCCAAATACAGGATACATGGTCAGTACGGTGTTTAAGATTTCGTCTGGAAAATTTTTGGCGAATTTCTTGAACATTTCAGGTGCAAACAACGTCGCGATTGCTAAATGATCTACATAATTAAATCTAGTTTTAGCAGTATGAATTATTGTGTCATAAACTTCTAACGCTGCCATACGAAGATCATCAAGACGACCTCGCTTTCCACTGAACTCAACTAGATCTCCTTTCTTTATTACCGTGTCAATATTCTCTCTTAAGTTTTGTATGCAACTTTCAAATGCTTTAAGAGACTTTTTAATTTCCACAATATTGGCTTCGCTTGTTTGCAATTGACTGCATAAAATATCAACATACGACATAACTTCATTGAAAATATTTAACCAAAACAGAAATAATTCATCATTAAGCGAACGTTCTATAGCACTTGCTTGAGTGACGATTTTGCTATTAACAAATCTCTCTTGAATTTCTTGCATGCATTCTATTAAAGAATGTCTGTGCTCGTAAATAACGTTAATTGCTTTGCTTTTAAAGTTCCACTGCGTCTGGACAGCATGCGGTAATTTTCTTTCTACTACTTCGTTCAATATATCAACTCTTTGCGGAGAATTCGAAAAAAAGTTCACGACATCATCTACATTTGAAAAGAATACTCGAACTTTTGCTTTTTGCGACACTGCTTGAGCGATTATTAAATCGAGCTGATGAGCGTAACAGTGTATAAAATGTGCCAGAGGGTATTTTTGCTTGATTATTGCGTGTACTCCTATATGTCTGCCACCCATAACAGCAGCGCCGTCATAGGTTTGAGCGATCAGCTTATTGGCATCTTTTGTTAAGAGCGGATCTAGTACTGATTGGATACAGGCAGCCAAAGATTCAGCATCACGTTGCTTAGGAGTTATAAACCCCCAAAATCTTTCAACTGGACTTCCTCGATTCATATATCGTAAAACGATTGCCATTTGAAATTCTGAAGCAACATCACTAGTTTCATCTGTCATAATTGCAACATATTTGGCTTGATTTATTTCAAAGACGATTTTTTCTCTACATACCTCGAGCATGCATTGCAAAAGCTCATTCTGCATGTCCTTTGATGTACCTTTAAATGTTGTACCGAATTCTAAGTGTTTCTGCAACACGTTATCAAGATCTGCACTAAAATTCACCAATCCATGAAAGATATCTGCATTATCAGTTTCATCATGGCCGCGAAGGGCCAATTCAAACGTACCACAAAATTTTATGCAGTTTATAATGCGTGATAGCACATAGCGATTTTGATCAGCTTGTTCGTTGTGCCGTTTTACGTTAACCCAATAAGAGTTATCTAATTGCCTTTGAATGTTTGTATTTCCCAACAATGCCAGGCTCACCGTATTAGAAATATGCTTCTGTGATACTTCGTGCCGTTTAATGGTTTGGCTTAAATGTCCCAAGTCTCTTAAACCGGTAACTGTCCACGATTTGTCACCTCCAAACAGAACACACGGGAAACAAAAAAGCGCGTGTTTCTGGTCACATCCGCACAACCACTTTGAATTAGTGTAAATTCTATCATTAAATTGACGTTTGTACGTTTTATTTCTACTTGAACCGCTAACTTCAATGTTTATTTGCGGTGTCGGTCGACCGAGTTCTTTAATTTTAATTTTGTCTTCGTACGCCAATGAGCTGAAACTATTAGTTTGTAAATAGTGGACTGAATTCATATTGATGCAACTAAACCGAACGAACGCGCGCGTGATTCGAAATAAACCAAGCAACTGTTGTGTGCTGCCAACGTGCAGCCGTAAAACCTTCATAAACCGCTGTCCGCTGTATTGAGCCACGTGCACCGAGCCACCAATCGTACGTCGACGTATCGTTTCAAGGAATCGTTCGCTGTGCACCCATCCGTCCCACGCTCCCCGAAACGGAGGCCTACGGCGGAGACTTGCAGGCCGTAAAACTTGCGGTAAGTGTTAAAGGTGCTAAGTCAATTTGTAGCGGAATTGAAATATTGACGTCATCCGACTGAAAATATGTTAAGTTTACACGGAGAGAACACATTAAATCAGGAGATATTAAATAAGAAAAATATCCCGTACAGGGAAATAATATATTCGTGCAGTACCGAGCAAAAACGGGCTAAATCGCGTGCTATTCGGTAGTGTTGGTCATCATTTTAATCATTTTCGTGTCAGTGTTATATAACGCGCTACTGAAGTGAAACTTCTTCAAACACACAAGCATACCAGGAAAGGTGTTAAGAAATTGGTTTACTAGTATTAACGATAACGTGGCTCCTAGGCTAACTGGTTTAGACTGGCTGCCTGGTGCAGTGTTGCCGGATGAAATATTTAAAAAGCCGCAAAACTTGGCTCAAAATAGCGGTAGAAGACGGTGGATGTAAGAAAGTTTCATCACAGCTTCATCTAGTAGCAAATTCTACTATATTCAGCAAGACTGCAAGTATAAGTGTAAAGAAAAGCCGAGGAAAATAAAACAGTTTTTTAAAACGCATTTTAAGACATATTTTATTGCTCGAGATAAGATTTTAAAATTGTTTTTGCTGGCCTCGCAATAGATCAAATAACGCCCCGTCTTATCACCCTGTTCGCATTTTTGTTGATAATTATTTGTTGACGATGTATTAGTCTGAAGCCGGACTTTTTATCACACGTGCGTGTTCGTTTATCAGATCGTAATCTGAACCCAAAAAATTGTAAATTATTTCTCTATATTTTCTTGGCTGGTAAGAAAGCAATTTTAGTTTATAGCAGAAATCCTGATTATTTCATAAGTAAATCAATTAATTACACGACAGATGGCTATAGCAATTTTGGTAAAAACGCAAAGTGCAAAGTGGTATTACGGATACGGATAACGAAGGGGGTTGTGAGACATAAATATGCCAGCAACTTGCGCACTTAGGCTACTCGAGCCGATCCATTGGGCCCCAGAAAGGTTTTACAAATCCAGCAGTCTTATGGTGTTAATGTAGCTTAGTATGCGACTTAGATAGTATCCCTTTATGTCGGCCATCGTTGGCCATTGTATCTTCAGGTAAGTAAGTCTTTGTCTGGCGAGAGAGGGTCAGTCGCACATAATGTGCTCTGCCGTCTCATCGTCCTCTAAGCATTCTCTGCATAAGGAATCCTCAACAACACCTATCGTGTGCAGATAGTCATTTAGTCGTTCTGTCATTATTTTCAAGTTTTTCCTTGATAGTTTTAGAAAATATTTGTTTTGCATTTACCAGAAACTGTTAGCGTTGCTTTGGAGTGGCAAAGCCCTTCTGCCGTTTTCCACCTGGTACTCCATGTTCATGGTGATTGGTAGTATTGGTTCTAGACCAATTGGTTTTTACAAGACGCTTTCTTGGCAAGAGTATTTGCTCTTTCATTACCAAGGTCTCCGTTGTGCCCCTCTTTCTAGGCGATAGTTAGGTACT
This sequence comes from Pissodes strobi, assembly GCA_016904865.1. Lineage (NCBI taxonomy): Eukaryota > Metazoa > Arthropoda > Insecta > Coleoptera > Curculionidae > Pissodes > Pissodes strobi. The sequence continues at coordinate 144,275 of MU182999.1, read as the reverse complement.
CTGTTTTTTTGCAGATATTTGGTTTAGTAAATTTATGCACTCCTTAACCATCGAGCTTCTGGTATCCATTTTGTTGAGTGTTTGTACGATTGCCTTGCTGTCCGTGACGAACAGTATATCTTTATTTGTGATTTGCTTCTCCGTCACTTTTCCAGCACCCATCGTTAAATCGTGGCCACCAAACTAGATTCGCCTCTAGCGAGGCGCGGTTACAAACCATAATGACAGATGGGTGGGCGGGGCTTGAATTGTTTACTATTTGGAGGGTTTGTTTGAATGTCTTGACGGTCCAGCGAGATACCTGTAACGGCCCTAGTGGTCCAGTGGTTCGATGCTGCGTTTCTGACGAGACGCTGCGGGTTCGATTCCCGCCAGTAGCAAGGCTTCTTTTTAAGTTATGTTTGCAAAAAGTTTAATAATTTGGGTACGCCTGAGGTTAGCTTTGGTTAGTTTCTTTTTCTTGTGCCCCCGTAGCGAGCGGAGGGCCATGCGTGAATGAAGTAATTAGATGTTCTAAAATAGTAAACAAACCAGGTCCCGCCCATTATAGTTTGTAACCGCTGCTCGCTAGAGGCGAGTCCAAACTAGTGCCCCACATGCAAACATAGGCCTGATGACAGTTGTATATATCCAGTATGTGATCTTAGGTGACAGTTCCCATGTCGACCCTATCGCTCTCCTACACTGGTAAAAGGCTCGGACAGCTTTCTCATACTCAAGATTTAGGTGGCGCTGCCAGTTAAGCTCTTTGTCTAGGATGATTCCTAGACATTTTACTTCTTTTGATAGTTTTAGTTGTGCCCAGAACAAAGAGGGTGGATTGAATTTTCTGCTTGTAAATAGCACAAGTTCTGTTTTGTTGGGATTGGCCGAAAGTGAGATTTCGTTGCACCAGCTCTCTACTATTTTGAAACACCAGTTGATTAATTCTGACAGAACCCCTTAGAACTTGCCCGCAACAATGATTGTTATGTCGTCAGCATATCCGATCACAAAGAGTCCTGCTTTGTTCAGGTGTTCTATCAGGTTGTTTACGATCATATTCCAGAGCAATGCGGATAGTACCCCTCCTTGGGGATATCCTATCTATCATTACGCGTGCTGGGACAGTTATGTTACCTATAGTTAGTTTTATAGCATATTGGCGATCCAGCTCCTCATGGACTCTATGGCTTGTTAGTGCCGTATTTACGCTGTGAAAAGTAGCCTTATCAAAAGCTCCTTCAATGTCGAGAAACGCTCCAAGAGCGCACTGATTTCGGTGCAAGTCTTCTTCAGTTGTTTGAACTACGCAGTGAAGTGCTGTTTCCTGTTTCTGTAGATTTTCCACCCTGATACGCGTGTTGGTTTGGATGGATACCATGGTATAGTAGGGCTAAAACAGTAGAACGGTAAGCGAATCTCTAAGCGGTAGATATACCGCTTTGACGGTAGATCTGGCAACACTGCCTGCCTGTCGCCGTCCTGTCGTGTCATTGCACTTTTTTATGACAGTGGCACACACACTAAAGAGAGATCCTATTGAAGCGTGTATAGAGAACAGAACCGCTTCAATGGAGGGCGGATATAAATTAAAACTAGAAAAAAATAATAATCTGGCAACACTGCTCACGACTCAAGCGATCCCCACTACTAACTCGACTACGTAGCCTCTAAGAATATTATAAGGTTACACAATAGAATTTTCTTTGGTAGCGTTGCATGTTTTTGTTACATTACCATAGCAACTCGCATGAAAGGAACTTACCATACCGTGCGTAAAGAAGTTTCACTTCAAAAAGATTACTTTATTAACATTATGATTAGTGTAAATTCCGTAATATACGGTAAAACTTCCATTTGGGGAAATTAGAGGATAATGTTAAGGAAAATTTATCGAAAATTTACAAAACGAACGTTACCAAACAATTTTGTTTGATTTGGCAACGTTGTTCGGGGCGCTATACGCTTTGCGCCGCACTGTGTGTCCATTCCTTTCAAGTTTCTGCGGTGTTGCGACAAGTCAGTACAATAATAGTACAACTTACGAATTTCATTAAAGTTATAATTTTGGCACATTAAAATGCTACGAGGGCATATTTCGTTAAAATTTGTTATGCAAAGTCATATTTTTAGCGACTTTTCTTGGGTTTCAGTGTTTTTCATTTTCGCTAAAACAAATCCAAATTTCTTAATTTAATACAATTTGACGGCGGGATCTGTACATTTTGACAAAAACCAGTGACTTGCAAAATAGCAGTTTTCCAATAAATTCCAAATTAAAATTTAGTTTTTTTTTTGAATATGCTATGTTGTGAAATGTTTTATTTGTGGCGTTATTCTTTTAACGTTTTTTTTTCTACAATCGTGCCGTCGTGCGTAAAATACTCACTTTAGGCACTCTCTAAGATTCGTAAAATAGGCATTTTTAATGTATGTAAATAAGTTATTTTGCGCACTAGTGCATAAAGTAAATCTGACATATATTTTTTTACATTTAGGGCAGTGCGTAAAATAATATATTTTAAGCACTAGTGCGTAAAGTAATATAATAATATTTTTGATTTTTAGTTAATTTGCGTTCATTCGATATCTCATCACTGAAATTCCACAAAAAGCCTTGCTATTCTATCAACAAATTCTAAAAATACGTTGTTTTTTAACAAAAAAAAAAACATGGTCAGCAAATTTAAAAGATGTAGCCAAAACACGAATATTATTGTTAATTCGCTTTTGCTTGTTGGGCTGTTCAGTGATAACTTTTATTAAGTGCATAAAGTGTGAGAATGGTTTATTCTCTTCAAGAAAGAACTGAAATTATTTTCATTTATGGAGACGTTGGAAAGTGCGCACGAAGGACGGCATTGGTTTTCAATGAAAGAAATCGAAATCGTGAAGTAAGTCACAGATATGTGGTGGATTTGGTGGCAAAGTTCTCCGAAACTGGTTCGGTGCGTAATAGAAAAAGAAATATCCTACGAGTGATGAATGAAGGAGCTCAAATTGAAGTTTTGGGATTATTTGCTACAGAGCCCACCAACTCCTTGCGGACAGTAGCAGAACAGACAGTAATATCACACGAGACTGTAAGAAAAGCACTGAAAATGCATAAACTCCATCCATACAAAACGCAGATATTTCAAGAACTCTATGACGATGATTTTGATAGAAGAATAGAGTTTTGTGAATTCATGAGTCGTCAAGTCAACGCCATCCCCGATAGTCTGCCGAATATCTGTTTCAGCGATGAATGTTCATTTTTTCTAAATGGAAATGTTAACAAACAAAATTGTCGATATTGGGGTGATGAAAACCCGTATATTTTTCGAGAAGGACATACACAATATCCTCAAAAAGTTAATGTTTGGACTGGTATTCTTGGAAATGTCATTATTGGTCCTTTATTTGTTGAAGGAAACTTGACAGGCGATCTGTACCTTAATATGCTTGAAGAGACTATTGATCCTCTTATCACCCATTTTTACAGGAGGATTTGTTAACGTTCCAGCAGGACGGTGCTCTACCTCATTATTTTCTTCCGGTCCGACAGTGGTTAAACGAGAAATTCCCGGATAGATGGAATGCCGGTCAATTCCCGGTGAAGTTTTCCGATATAGGGAGGAGTTCGAAAACAGACTTTATTATTGTTTACAGGAAAATGAACAACATTTTGAACAACTTATAAGATAGTGCGTAAGTAGGTAGATCTCATCTGTTTTATTGTAGAAATTTCTATTCCGCAAATAAAATTTATTTTTGTCGAAGTAAAATAATCAACAAATAATAAATCAATTGTTTAAACTAGATTTTCTTCCTGTTATTCAACGATTTTAACTAATCTTTGTACTAAAAGAAGACCCAATGCACTAATTTTTGTGTAAACACTAACCTGAAAACCAAAATCTCAATGCAGGCAAGTTTAATTGTTTCTGCAACTTTGAAACGCGATTATTCGGAAACCTCTGGACAAAAAGCAACAAAGTACGATATCACTGAAAAGAGAATTAAACGCCCTTTAAAACGACGTGCCACTTGACCCCCATTCCCGTTTAAGATTCTAACGGTGACATCTACCCCTCCTAGGGGGTTGAAACAAGAAGGTTAAAAATACAGGTGAATAATTTTTGGGGTGTTATACATTTTAATTTGCCACAATTTGTGATATCTGCAAAATAACTAAAAAGTACTTGGACTAGGGCCTTAGGAAAACCCGGGTCCCCTGAAACCCGAAGCCCCACCATGCACCCTCTCCGTAGGTGCCCCACTGATCAGTCAAGTAATCTTTATAATAATAGCTATTATTATTGGATTATTACCTTCAACAATTACTTCATTTTTCATCGTCGTCTCTGGCCATTCGGTAATTTCCAGCGCCGAAGCTGAAGTACCATCATCAGTAGTTGCTGATAAACTTTTTCTAATCTTCTTTCGAATTCTATAAGCGCGACAACGTTCGGCGTTTGATGTAAGTTTTTTAGCTTTTTTTTCATCTTCTGACATATTTGAATTTGATGATAAACGTTTAATACTCTTCTTACGCCTTCTATAATCACGACAACGTTTGGCGTTTAACATGCGTTTTCTGGCCGTTTTTTGATCTTCTAATTCCGAGATTTTCGTTGCTAAAGACGCGTCATTTGCGATTAATATAGCATGAACCGTTTCGCTTTCTTTATCTAAAACGGTATTGTTTCGTTTCTCCATCGGTAACATGTTCTGGTTTAATAATAAACTTTGAAATAATAAACTTTTGAATATATCTTTGTCTAGAACGCTCGTCATAATCACGAGAAATATTCAATTTTCATTCCTATATTATAATTTGTCGTCTTTTTGCTTATTTTCCACAACTGTAAAATTAGGAGAATATAATAAAATAATTACCTTCAAGAATTTATAATCCTACTTCTTACCTGTTTTATAACTGTTTATTTATTAAACAGATTTGTGAACAATTGAATCGTAAATATACAAACTCGGTATAACGCTAGAGCAGTCTGAACGTCGCGCCGCCAGCGCCGCCGCCGCCGTCCCCTGTTGATTTTATCGTCTCCGCACGAATGACCTTCGCGATCGCGCCGACGACGGATGTACTACTGTGTCGCATGACGCATGTTGCATGTCACGCGTTTATCTGTGTTAAAAGTCGGCGCAGGCCCGTCTGCAGGGGAAGAGCAGCAGAGGCAGGGACGGCTAAAGGCTGATTTATAGTTGCAGTAACGTATGACTTAAGAAGTAACCGTAGCCGTAACCCTAAACAGTAGTGAATCACCCATTTATAGTTGACGTAAGAAAATTAACGTGTTACCGATGTTATGTTATGTTTTTTGTTTATTTATTTTAAGGTATATAATTATAATTTAAAAATATTTTACTTTTAAGATGGATGATGTTATTTTAACTAGGGCAGCAGTATTATGTGTTTTTTTTTTGGTACTAAAAACTATCCCGAAAAATTACAATTAATAGAAAGAAATGCCGATCACGCACGAAGGCCGACGATCTCGTCCGATTCGTTAAGCCGTAACTTAAGAAATGAAAATAAACCATTTCTTACATCTTACTGCATACGGCTTACTGCTTACTGGTAAGTCTTACGGAACCCTAAATGGTTGCATTACTGACTGAATGTTTATTTTCCTTACGGCTTACTGTTACTTCTTAAGTGATACGTTATTGCAACTATAAATCAGCCTTAAAAGGCGGCCTAAAAAAAACTAAACTCTCACCAACTTTAAAGACAAAGAGTCCTTCAAAAAAAGGTAGAATTTTTTGCAAGAGAAATTTTGATAAGTTTAGGCAAAACGTTTTATTGAAAAGCTGGGGAGATACTCTAAGCTCTCCTGAGCCGATTGAACATTTTCACTCCTTGTTGCTCGAGTGTTTTAACTCTTCTTTTTCAGTGTGCAGTATGAGAAAGAAAAAGAAAATACCTTTTGGATTTCAAAGGGGATTCGCATATCAGCAAACAATTTACGATAGCTTTCAAGAAATTTACAAATAACACATAATCAACTACATATACAGAAGGACCTGTCGTAAAGTCATTATAAAAATCGTCTAAATGAAGCTAATAGTAAAATAAAGGAACCTTGGTCAATTGTCAATGACTTAAGAAGGCAAAAAAGTATTTCCAAAAAGGACACTCTATTTGCCACAATACGGCACTTTTCTGGCGCCTATTTAATGCAGATAATTTGTTGGCGTTATTATATTCTATTAGTGGTTAATAGAGTTTTCTCTCAGTGTATGTTTAGTAAAACCGCAGCTGGGCCGGCAAGCACGTTGAAATGACAGTTGGCCGGCTTACCACACACATAATATTTTTCGAGCGACTTTGTCGCTTCTCTCCAGTTGGCCTTCTTATACCCTTTGTGCTTGGACAATGCGCATACAAAATCGATTAACAGGCTGTCGCCCCTCCTTTTAAGATCTTTCCTCTCTGGGAATGTGTACTCTGTAACAACGAATTCTTTTGTAGAGGTCGTTGCTCTGTAACCTTTTACTGAACGCACCCTGGTGAAGTCCAACTATCTTATACTGAACACTCAAGTATCACGTATCAAGTAGATGTTGAGAAAATAATAAAAGACTGGAGCAGCGTTCTGTCAAATTGATAATCAGTCAGTCGACGATTAATTATCATTCGAGTTTGTTGAACATTTGATATGAAATGTGGTTTCGAGTACAGGGTGGCTCGAATTCGTGTCTATGTATGGGGAACTCGAAAACCGTAAGAGATACAGTGTCGGTCAAATTAAGGCAAAATTGCGCATTTAAGTGCCTAACAATATGCCGTTTAGAAAGTTTTAAAATTCCGAGTATTTACGGAGATATCCGGAAAAAACCGAAATTTTGAAAAATCATTTTATTTTTTTCCTGGGCTTATTTAAAAACGGATTTGAAATTGAATTGCACTTTTGCATTGCCACTTTTTCCGCTCTATCCAATGATGGTATCCAGTTTAAAATCCGACGTTTCGTCTTCAAAAGATCATCATCAACTTTTCGAGTTCCCCATACATAGACACGAATTCGAGCCACCCTGTACAAGCAAATAGGAATATATTCTGTAAGTAGGGCAATTTTAATTTATAATTTTCGTAAAACTAAAAACTGATTTTGAATAAGTTTTTGACGAATGAAGATGCGCAGACGCGGGTACTTATTTTTGTTTAACTGGTTGCAGTGCAGGGGCGAAAGTAGGGGTCTGGTTGAGATAAGGTAACTCCTTAATAATGGCTTTTTTGGAAAAATTTTGGTATGAATCGATTCGTTTTCTTAAAGCTAACCGAAACTAATCAAAGTTAACTCAAACTAACCAGAGCTAACCCAAACTAACCAAAACCAATCCAAGCTAACTGAAATTATTTCACCTAGGCTTCGCGGAAGCCTTTCTTCACGCAAGTCCGTATTGGCTTAAACGAGACGAAACTGACCGAAATTAACCGAAGCTAACCCAAATCAACCAAAGCTAACCGAAACTAACCAAAGCTAACCGATATTATTTCACCTAGGTCTTCACGCAAGTGAGTAGTGGCTTAAACGAGACGAAACTAACCCAAACTAACTCAAGCTAGCCAAAATTATTCCGCGCACCTTTTCGCGTAAGCCTTTTTGTCATGTAAAGAAAGCAAAAATGTCTGTAATTAATATCTATTTGTTGAAGTGCTTTTGAATACACAATATTTTTTGCTTTTCCGTCTGATGCGCTTGAGGTGTAGATCGGCCAATCGCCTGTAGTTTGGATGGCATAACTGATGACTGCAAAAGTAATGCTTTGTGATGACTATCACAAATTCACGTGAAAACAGCGCGACCTAAAAGAACAATGACCCAAATGCAGCAGAACATATTTCATCGTGGCATATAGTGAAGGCAGTGTAAGGAGTACGAAATTGGTTTGGGATTAGTTCCGAGTATGTCGAAGCAGGTTCGAAGTAGCTCAAAGAAGCTTGGAGTAAGTCGGGACTAGATTCTAGGTAGCTGGAAGTGGCTTGGAGTAGCTTGGACTACGTCCGTCGTAAATAGCGTGGAACAATTTGGAGTAGGTTGTAGGTAACTCGGAGTAGCTTGGAGTAGGTCGTACGTAGCGCGAACTACCTCAGACTAGGTCATAGGTAGCTCGGAGTAGGTCGTAGTATTGTTTATATTTATACAATGGTCGTAGGCAGCTCGGAGTGTAGTTCATAGCAGGTCGTAAGTAGTTATCGCGCCATTGTAAAATGATCAAGCTAAAATGAGTGTTTGGACGTAAGATTGCCGCGCAATGTATTGTAAAAATGTGGCTTAGTTTGGGTTGGCTAAAAGTCGAGTAAAAGGGCGATCACTTTGTCCTATTTTCAATAAAAGAAATGTGCAACGTTTGGCAACTCTGACCGAGAACTCCGTGCAATTGTGTCATTGTCTCAAATGCCATTATTTTCACGTTTCAATTTGCTTCAGGTTTGCTTTCCACCTGAGCCAGTAATAACGGGTTTTAGTGATTCTACACAAGTTTAAAGTTAAAATTTGAACTTTGGAGACTCAACCAGAACCGCTTCAACTACTCTATATAGAATCCAGCAGCTTTAGGATGTGCTTTCGTGCGGCACCCCAGATGTGTGAGCAATATTCTAAGCACGGCCTTATTTGAGCTCTGTAGAGCAAGAGCAAATGCTGAAGTGTATACAGTTTTTTGTTGCAAAATAGCGCACCAAGCTTCTGGGAGGCTGATTTTGCGATGTTAGCAACGTGGTCATGGCAGGACATATTGCTGTTGACCGAGACACCCAGTAGTCCGTTTGACGAGGATGGAGGAATGGTCGATCCTGCCATAATGATGTCAGGGCCCGCCGCACGGTGGAACGAGTCTTACCTAGTTAATCTGTGGACATTTAGCAAAATGTGAAAATGAGAATAATGGTTAGGTATTAATTTTATTTAATTTTTAAGTATATATCTGTATAGTTTATTTGTTACTTTTTAAAAATATTTGCTTAAAATCTGTTTTCAGAGATATGAAAGTGAGATGTTTTCCAATTATTGTCCAGAATTGTGAAATTTTTATGATTAGTTTTACGCCATTTATATTCTGATTTTTTAAAATCAAATTTAACTCCATGATTATAGCAGGTCTATAGTCATGACGTTTCTCTATGACATAAATGTCAAATAATTGATTTTATATTGCAAGCAAAAAGTCCTAGTTATTTTAATGTATCCAAAACAACAATGTTTGGGCATAATAGACCAGCGTGTCCACATATTAAATGCATAACAAAATGCTGCCCCGGTCTGCTCCCCATAAAAGAAAATTATTAGGAATTATTTAAAATATATTATTTTAAATCGTAAGTCAATACTTGCTTTTAATTATCATAATTTACTCAAAATCTTGCAAAAATTCAATCATTGCAGGTAATAAAGAATCATGCCCACATATATAAATTCACCATAAAATGCTGCCCTAGTCTGTCCCCCTTAAGAAAATAATAATTCAAAAATATTTACACGTATGATGATTTATAAACTTATGAGATCCTACAGACAAAACCACTAAAAAAAAATTTCACGAAAAACCAGCAAGGAAGATGTATTTAAATAGTTTCTTTTAACCTCTGATCCTTTAATTAGACGCGACCTAAATTTAATCGTAAAAATCAAGACCTTACAGAGGAAATTGTAGAATTACTCGATATGAATTAATTATTTTCATTGGATACCATTACGTTAAAATTTGTTAATAAATTTTAATTAACAAAATTTAGAGTTTATTTGCCACTATTTGAAAATTAAGGCTGGAATAACACCGTTTTTGTAGCAATGATTTATTACATTAAGAAAAAACCTAAATAATATCCATAACAAAACAACGTTACTAAAATTGTTTTTTATTATTTTTTTCTCGACAACGGTGGCAGATACGAAAAAACTACAAGAGACTAAAATTTTTCTTAGCAAAACAGAAAATTTATTTTGCATTTTAAAATCTACCAGTGGCTCTCCGCAAAAAAGTTCAGGAGGAGAAAAGGGAGCACATCCCCTGAAAATATAACACCCTCTAGATTCTCACAACCATTTGACATATCCAATGATATACGACCTACAGTGTAACCTATTATCCAAATTTGACCTAAATATCTTAAAAACTGCAGGAGCTATAATGAAATAACTAAAAAGCTTGAAATTTTAACACCCTGTAGATCAGTAACGATTGTAACGAAGCGTTTACGGACCTACATTTATATAAACTTTTAGTCATCAAATAAGCCAACGAATTTCCCCCTTCCGTATGAACACTATACTTAGGAACACTCTGTATAATAATTAGATAAGCAGTTCAATAAGCACTATTCCAAAACCCGCGTTTTTTTCTTCGAGTTTCGATTTCTTTTACTGATATTTCAAATTGGGTAAGATATATCGAGATGCGGTTTTCACTCACATATTAAAACTGAAACATACATTGCGTTTTATCGGGAGTGTTTTAACGGGTCCTGTTTGGCGGGATGAGGACAACCTATAATTTTAAATCGAACAATGCGGTCAAGACGCAGCGACAGGACCATGTTGCCAAACAGGACCCGTTAAAACGCTCCCGCTAAAACGCAATGTATGTTTCAGCACTTAGGGTCTCATTTGTTTTAAAAAAGTGATATCAACGCATTTAAATTTTTTGACAAAATTTGACTTGCTTGCGATTATGTCAGAAAACGCAATCACCTCACTCAAGGCACGGTTGATAACCTAACAAAAGACCTTTTCAACGACTTCAAGGTTATTAAGAGCCGTTCAGCCATTTTGAAGTTATTGACATTTATTTCCGAAAATGTCCGAACACCCCCCACCACTTTCCTTTAAGAGATGGAGCAAAAAAATGTTTAACAAAAAATAATTGAATTTATCTCGGCCCTAAAATGGCAATGCATTCTACTATCTTTAAATTAAGAAAATTTTGCAAAAAAAATTCGAGTTTTAACATTTAAGATGGCTATTACGCCCGCTGGCGGCCGTTTTGGAAAATAATTTCCTACATTTTCTCTTGGCCGTTTTACTCAATTTTTTTTACCATAAGTCTTTGCGACAATTACTTTTCGAGATATAGCCGAGTGTCATTCTTAGTTGGCCACCCGGTAGCATTTTTCCGTTTCCTATGTGGTTACCGCTACATGGAGCGCTAATCATATAGGATTTGTTAAGCTATATCTGACGACTCTGACGTCGCGTTTCCTATTAGGCCAGCGCACACTGACGCTATCCGTTGACATATTCATCAATTTTGACGTTGGTAATTATTGGTGCAATAATTTTGTAATATTACTCGTATTATTATTTCTGTTGACTCTCGCGTAATGGAAGAGATAATTAAAAAGTTTGATGCTACGTGTACATTTATAAGTTGGGTGAGTAAGAAGAAGAATGAATACGAAATAGTTTTGCGTACCAAAGTAAATTCTCCAGACTACGATGAACAGTATATGCAGTGGATAAACGACTTTTCTGCTCCAAAAACGCAAATTATGTTGCAGAGGCTTCATTATAGAAAAGATTTTCTTTGTCATCACAGCAAAAAAAACCGCAAAAACGAAAGCACAAGTCAGCGAAACAAAGATTGTCCTGCAAAGATTACATACAAAGTTAAAAAAACAAATAGATTTACTAAATACAGAGACCTTCTTTTGAAAGAAAACTTGAATGCAGTAACTGAGGTAGGTACCGATTGTTATAAAAAAATTGTTTTCATTGACTTTATTTGTATTTTATTGAAACAGATTTACTACAAACACATTCACTAAATTCATGTTGCGGAAGCGTACAGTTTTTTACGCTTGAATGCGTTAACGAAAAAAAGCTTTACATGTATTTTGAAGACGGACTGTCGGCTAGCGAAGCGAAATTTCACAGATCTTCGCTGGTCGCAACTACACCTTTCGAAAAAGTATATGAAGTATTGGCTAATGGTCACATTAATCCTATTGATCGTTCCACTTATCATTTCTACAAAACTTGAAGGTATGTATTTTCAATAATTTCATTTTTTGGATCAACTTTCGTTTAGCTGAAATCAGTTATGTAAGAAATATTTGTTTATTTAGTATAGAGCAACCCCCCAAATACAAAATCTTAAAAAAAAGTTCTGCGGAAAAGCATAATTTTCATTTTTTCGACTCGTTTAAGCCACTACGCACTTGTGGGCAAGCCTTTCTTCACGCAAGCCTAGGCGAAATAATTTCGGTTAGCCTGGGTTTGCTTTGGTTAGTTTAGGTTAGCTTTGGTTAGTTTGGGTTAGCTTTGGTTAGTTTAGGTTCGTTTTGATTAGTTTGGGTTAGTTTCGTCTCGTTTAAGCCACTACGCACGCAAGCCTAGGCGAAACAATTTCGGTTGGCTTGGGTTTGCTTTGGTTAGTTTGGGTTAGCTTTAGTTAGTTTGGGTTAGCTTTGGTTAGTTTAGGTTAGTTTGGGTTAGGCGAAACAATTTCGGTTAGCTTGGGTTTGATTTGGTTAGTTTGGGTTAGCTTTAGTTAGTTTGCGTTAGCTTTGGTCTCGAGACGAAACTAACCGAAACTAACCAAAGCAAGTCTAGGCGAAACAATTTCGGTTAGCTTGGGTTTGCTTTGGTTAGTTTAGGTTAGCTTTAGTTAGTTTTGTTTAGTTTGGGTTAGCTTTGGTTAGTTTCGTCTCGTTTAAGCCACTACGCAGGCGAAACAATTTCGGTTAGCTTGGGTTTGCTTTGGTTAGTTTGGGTTAGCTTTAGTTAGTTTGGGTTAGCTTTGGTTAGTTTCGTCTCGTTTAAGCCACTACGCACTTTGGTGAAGAATGCAAGCGAAACAATTTCGGTTAGCTTGGGTTTGATTTGGTTAGTTTGGGTTAGCTTTAGTTAGTTTGGGTTAGCTTTGGTCTCGAGACGAAACTAACCGAAACTAACCAAAGCTAACCCAAACTAAGCAAAACTAACCCAAACTAATGAAAGCTAACACAAACTAACCAAAGCAAACCTAAGCTAACCAAAATTGTTTCGCCTAGGCTTGCGCTTCGCGCAATTCTTTCTTCACAGAATTGCGTAGTGGCTTAAACGAGACGAAACTAGCCGAAACTAACCCAAAGCTAACCAAAGCTAACCCAAACTAACTAAAGCTAACCCAAACTAACCAAAGCAAACTCAAACCAAACAAAGTAACCCAAGCTAACCGAAATTGTTCCGCCTAGTAGTATCAAACTTTTTAATTATCTCTTCCATTACGCGAGAGTCAACCGAAATAATAATACGAGAAATAACGAGACACAACGAGAAATAGATATGTTCTATATTGTTGTGGAGGATCATTGATTTGTATAGGAGTGGATAAGCAATAGCCGCCTGTCGCACTACTCAAAAGTGGCAACCTATGGGCGAAAAAACAGGTTTCTGCGCATGACAAAATCGTTGCAAAATGGAAAAACGTAAACAAAGAAGATACCGTTTTGTCATGCGCACTAAAGCACTTGCCGTCTCAGCAGGCGTCGGCCAGGATCGAACTTGGCTTTTGTCTTTGACGTGTTTTCGTTTTGACGGCACGGCGTTTTGACTTAATAATTCGAGTTTTTACTTTCTTTGGACCTAGTGTCTGTAGTCGCTTAATTAGTTTTAGTTTAGTGGTTCACGTTTGTGGTTTGTGCGTATTTTGATTTTCGTTTAAATTGAACTATACGCACATAAACAATGGGCGATGCTACCAAAATAGAATCCCGAAAGTGTATGGTTGTGTTTTGTAGCAGTACAGGCAAAATACCAGGAATTTCCTATTTCAAGTAAGTCTAATTATTATAACTATTACTTATTTATACCTTATTGTTTGTTTCACTATGCTAACTGGGGCCCATTTCATAATCGGCAAGACTCCTCTACCGAATATTTGGTGAAATAATCACTTTCGAAGTCCGGGCCTGCGTATTTACCTTCACGGTGCAACAGCAGCTAGCTCCTACTAATTTTCTAATGCGCAAGTCCAAATTGAAATCTCTTTGTTTACATTTCGCGGTCGTAAATTTGCCATGTTTGGTCTATTTATTGCTTATCCACTCCTACACAAATCAATGTGGAGGATTCATGTTTTACCTTAAAATTGTTTGGGTTGTTTCTCCAATTAGAGCCGCTTGCTCTGGCTCTAATTGGAGAGAAAAGCCAAACAATTTTAAGGTAAAACAACGAGAAAGATTACAAAATGATTGCACCAATAATTATTAAAGTCAAAATTGGTGAATGTCAACGGATAGCGTCAGTGTGCGCTGGCCTGATAGGAAACGCGACGTCAGATATAGCTTAATAAATCCTATATGATTAGCGCTCCATGTAGCGGTAACCACATAGGAAACGGAAAAATGCCACCCGGTACAGTGAAAAAGTTTAAAAAAATTATTATGAAAGTTACATACAATTGAAATTGGAGCAAAAGTCATCGTGTTTATTGACATCCTGTATATAAAATGTTTTAACAATTTAAAAAAGAGCAACATTTATAATTCTTTCCTAAAGGATAAATCTATTAATCATTATAAATACCGGAGGTCGATATCATGTTTGCGTTAAGAAAATATTTAGTTCTAAATTTAGACGAAATTTTCCTTGCTCGAAAGCAAATGGCCAACAGTTTAGTAAAATTGATACTAAGACAACGAAGAACCAGTGTTTCGTAAGATATTTTTTCTACTCCTGAGTTATTATTACTACTAGTATCATAATGAAGCTCATTAGGATATATGGGTTAGTTTGGGTTCAACAGCACAGTAATATTCGGTCAATATTAAAGACAGCCATGATCGTGACATATTTCAAATTATTAATTTTGACAGTTAAATCAAAGAAATCATCCATATTTCACTAAGATACTGACTTTGTTTAAGTAGAATAAAACACAAAAACAAATCTCCAAATCTACAGTATCTTTATGTCAAAAAATTGTTGATTTAGGTTACATGTTTCGCTTTAAGAGCATCATCAGACCGGGTCACAACCAACACAAACCCTTAATTTTGCAACTTTGACAGTTCATAGACAATTATTTACTTCGTAAACTAAAAAATAATTAAGTATTTTTCATTATTATGACTGGTCGTAGAAAAAATCGCGTATGCAACTCACATTTAATGGCTACTAAGACCCTCGCCTACAGCTTAACTATCAGCCATCATGAAATGCGCATTGCATAAACACTATTTCCGTTGTTGATTTTTGTTTTACCAGACACCATGGGCGTATTTACAAGTTTCTTTTAGGGGGCGACTCAGTGTGTAAGGAGTCGATCTTCCTGGCGCGCACGCGAATATTTTTTCGGGTATTAATTAATTTTCCTATTAATTTCACATCTACCTTGTCATTTCTACAAGTACTAATATTAACAAAGGGTTATAAGTGTGGCAGGTGAACAATTTATGGGGTGTGACGCTTTAATTTGTCATATTTGCAAGGAAAATAACTTTAAAGTACTCGGACTAGGCCCTTGGGAGAAACCGGGCCCCCGTGAGACTCGGAACCCCTTTACCGTTAGTACACCACTCGTTAGTCAGGTAATCTTTATAATACTTATTATTATTACCTTCCAAAATTTCATTTCTTATCGTCGTATCTGGCTTTTCAGTAATTTCCAGCGGCGATGCAGAAGTATCACCATCAGTAGTTGCTGATAAACTTTTTCTAATGTTCTTTCGAATTCTATAAGCGCGACAACGTTCGGCGTTTAATGTACGTTTTCTAGCATTTTGTTCATCTTCTGACATATTTGAGTTTGATAAACGATTAATAATCTTCTTACGCCTTCTATAAGCGCGACAACATTCGGCGTTTGATTTACGTTTTTGAGCTTTTTTTTCATCTTCTGACATATTTAACTTTGATAAACGTTTAATAATCTTCTTACGCGTTCGATAAGCACGACAACGTTCGGCGTTTAACATGCGTTTTCTGGCCGTTTTTTCATCTTCTAATTCCGAGATTTTCGTTGCTAACGACGAGCTATTTGCGGTTAATATAGGACGAACCTTTTCGATTCCTTTATCTAAAACGGTAACGATTAATTTCTCCAACGGTAACACTATGATTTTTTCCATGTTCTGGTTTAGTAACAAACTCTTAAGTATACCTTTTTCTAATAGGCATCAGTTGATTCTCGTTATAATCATGTGAAACCTTGAATTTTCATTCCTATATTATAATTTGCCGTCTTTTTTGCTTATTTTCCATAACTCTACCATTGAAAACTTTTAAATACGCAAGCTATAAATGTTTATTTATTAGACAAATTTGTAAACAATTAAATACACAAACTCGTTATAACGCTAGAGCAGTCTGAACGCCGCCGTCGGTCGTCCCCGTTCCGTGTTGATTTTATCGTTACCGTCCGATGAACCTCGCGGTCGCGCCGACGACGGATCTACTACTGTGTCGCATGACGCATGTTGCATGTCACGCGTTTATCTGTGTTAAAAGTCGGCGCAGGGCCGTCTGTAGGAGAAAAGCAGCGGAGGCAGGGACGGTTAAAGGGCGGTTTCAAAAAAAAAAAACTGTCAAAATATCATCAAATGCCCGGATGTAAATGTAGGGTTCTCTAATCATGTGTGTGGTAAATTGGCTATTGTTACCAACTTTAAAGACAAAGACTCTTTCAAAAAAAGGTAGAATTTTTTGCAAGAGAAATTGTTATAAGTTTAAGCAAAACGTCTTATTGGGTGATACTCTGAGCTCTCCTGAGCCGATTGAACATTTTCAGTCCTTGTTGCTTAAGTGTTTTAACCAAAGACATTTAACCTAAAGAGACGGGACAAATGGCTCTTTGTTTTCCCCCAACACTGAGTCAAATTCTAAGGTCGATAGACGTAGCGTTGCCAAATTTAAAGTTTACGAGTTACTGTAGGAAATGACCCAGGAAATAGCCAATAAACAAGTAAAAAAACGAGACACCAGACCTATTCATTTGTTTTTCGATGCCGTCATCATATAAACATACTTTTTTCATAATACTAAAACACTAAATAGCTATTTTCCCCGTTTTAGATCCATCAAAAACCGGTTCTGAAGTTCTTACATGCCAATCTGGCATTGCCGCTTCCCTTGGTTCCGCCTTGTTTTACCCCCAAAATATTTATAGTATGCACGCAGTAAAGTAAGTGCACCAATAGATTGAGAGCATTGAAGGTCGACGGCCGTCGGCTCTTGTTACGGTTTGAAAATACTCCATTGAATAAAATAATTCAGTATGCCATTTTTTTAAAATAAAATCAGAACAAATCTTACTTACCAGAGCTTAGTTCTTAAAATTTAGATCGAATAAAAATATTAAACTGGTTACTCAAAATGCATTTATTTTCTAGTGATAATTTACATCAAATCACCTTCACTATTTTAACTAAGGGTTGATCACTTTTGCCAACTGAGTTTTTCCATTCGACCTTCTGTATTCATGGACCAGCCAAAACTCAAGCAAATAAAACAATAATTAGATCACAGAATGTTCTTCTAAATGAATTTCATAGCCTATTCACATATATTGCCAAGCCGTGCATATGTTTACTCGCCTCTTCCTTAATTTTGCTTTGTAAATTAATGTATTGATTATTAATGTATTGAATGCTTAAGTTTCATGTATTCTTTTTTAGTCGGTAATCGTTAGGTTACCCAAAGATCGGAAATTTACATTTTTAAGTACTAAATTTCTCTTATAATATAAACTGTAGACTGGTTAATTTCAAATCAAATTTAACTTTTAGACACCATTTTCTTTACTAGTAACTTAATAATACCTTTCCCTATTGCAACTCCAATTAAAATTATGGTAATTATTTAAAAAAGGGGTTTTCGCTATTATAAGAGATTTTTGAAAAATTCTTTTTTAACGTGTTTATATAGGTGAAATATAACAATAATCCGCCACCGCAGCTTAGTGAAATTGTTTCTATAATTTGTTATTAACAAATAGATACTTACGGGACCGGGCGACGATTAGGGGAGCTGGCCGGGGACACTACAGTACGCATCCAAGGAAAAATAGACACTGGCACTGTTTCTGAGAAAGTTTCTCACGGTTCTGGTAAACTTCACGACCCTCGGAATTTCGCAATTTTATTTTTTTCACTAGAAAGGGGGTGTCCCATAGAGTAGTTTAAGAGAAAAAAATTTGCGGATCCCCCATATTTGAGCCGAAAAAAAGCCCCCAAAGTTCGAGTTTTGAGGTTAATGCCGAGGTTAATGCCGTAGAACAGCGAACTTCCTCCACTACTTTACTGCACTTTTCTTTGCTTTGTTGACTTTGTTTGAAAGCTTACCTTAAATAGAACAGCTTAGAACACAAAAATAAATTAAATTTGCTAATATATCAAAATAGTTTTAAAAATTGCTGTCATACTAACAATAATCAACAATCAATCGAAGCGGCAAATTTTAGCCCCTGGAATACGCTGATGCCAAACTTATTCTAGTTGCTTGACCCGTCTTGGGCTCAAGTTTCTTCTCTTAGCGGAAATCGGTTACAAAAAATATCGTTCTATAGGACGAAGGACGATTCTACACAAGAATACTAGCACAAAAATAAAGTTTCTTTTCTTCGCAAATGTTTTGTTTTCCAGAAAATTAGATTTTTCTTTATATGATAATTGAACTAAAACCTGTATTTGGATAATTCCGAAGCGCAAGCCTCTCCTCACGCAAGCCTAAGCCAAACAATTTCGGTTAGCTTGGGTTAGCTTTGTTAATTTGTTCGTTTCTTCTTAATAAAACCGTTTTTAAAAATATTAATAATTACCTACTTGGATAAGCCTCAAACTCAAGAGAATGGACACAACTTGGCAACACTGTAAGTACTCTTTAATATTAGTAGAGTTTTAGCACTGCAATGTTCCGGAAATGGCTTGCTTTTTGACAATTTTAACCTCAAAACTCGAACTTCGGGGGCTTTTTTTCGGCTCAAATATGGGGGATCCGCAATTTTTTTTCTCTTAAACTACTCTATAGGACTCCCCCTTTCTACTGAAAAAAAATTTTTTGCGAAATTCCGAGGGTCGTGAAGTTTACCAGACCCGTTTCTCACATCACGCACGGTATTGTGTATATTAGTATATACATAAAAATATTAAATGCGGTACACAAATAGGAATAATTGTTGTTTCCGTCATAGTAATGTCACGTTACAAATAAAAAACTGTCAGTAAATGACACAACGCTGGCAACGGCTAACTTCAGCCCAAATGTTAATAATGTTGCCAAATTGCTTTGTCAATTTTGAAATCGTTTGCGTTGGTGATTGGACAATGGTAAAAAATAAATGATAAATGTAATAAAAACAGCAACGCAGTGTTACCGTTCTAATATTTCACTTCACGGATGGGACCTCCGCTCGCTCCAAGGCTCAAGCAATCAAAACTAACCCAAACTGACCAAACCCAAACTAACCAAAGTAAAGAGAGTCTCTTCACTATCCCAACCTAAGCTAAACAAACCAAAACTAACCCAAACTAACCAAAACTAACGCAAACAAACCCCAATTAACCAAAACAAACTCAAACTAACCAAAATAAAGAGGCATGCCTGTCTCTTCACTATGCCGAACTAAGTAAAGCCAACCAAAACTAACCAAAGTAAAGAGGCAAGCGCGCTACGCGCGCTTGTCACGTCAGTATCCCAAGCTAAGCAAAACCAACCAAAACTAACCCATACTAACCAAAAATAACCAAAACAAACCAAAACTAACCCAAACTAACCAAAACTAACTCAAACTAACCAAAATAAAGAAGCAAGCGCCGCAAGCTTTTCCCTTCACTATCCCGAACTAAGTAAAACCAACCAAAACTAACTAAAACGAACCAAAATTAACCAAAACTAACCCAAACTAACCAAAGTAAAAAGGCAAGCGCGCTACGCGCGCTTGTCACTTCGGTCTCCCAAGCTAAGCAAAACCAACCAAAACTAACCCATACTAACCAAAACTAAACCAAACTAACCGAAACCAATCCAAACCCTAGTTAACTAAAGTAGAGAGACGAGACAAGCGGGCTACGCGATATAGTCTGTATTATCCCAGATTAAGCAAAAAAAAATCGAAACCAACTATAATTAAATTTTGTTAGTTTCGGTTAGTTTGGGTTACTTTTGGTTGGCATAGGTTAGATTTGGTTAGTTTGGGTTAGTTTAGGT
>MU182999.1:112422-124148 GCA_016904865.1 Pissodes strobi | reverse complement strand
TGCAGAGAGAAGCGCGTGTAGCGCGCTTGTCTCTTTGCTTTGGTTAGCTTGGGTTAGTTTTGGTTAGTTTCGGTTAGTTTTGGTTAGTATGGGTTAATTTTGGTTGGTTTTGCTTAGTTTGGGATAGTGTAGTGGTTTTACTTAGTTCGGGACAGTAAAGAGACAAGCGCGCGTAGCGCACTTGCCTCTTTATTTTTGTTAGTTTGGGTTAGTTTTGGTTAGTTTGGGTTAGGTTTGGTTGGTTTTACTTAGTTCGGGATAGCGAAGAGACAAGCGAGCGTAGCGTGCTTGCCTCGTTACTTTGCTTATTTTGGGTTAGTTTTGGTTAGTTTGGGTTAGTTTTGGTTGGTTTTACTTAGTTCGGGATAATGAAAAGACAATAGTTATTTCGGTGTCGGCTTGCTTCTTTACTTTGGTTAGTTTGGGTTAGTTTTGGTTAGTTTTGTTTAATTTGGACTTGTATGGGTTAGTTTTGGTTAATATGGGTTAGTTTTGATTGGTTTTGCTTAGCTTGGGATAGTGAAGGGACATAAGAACAAATTTTAAATTCAAATAACTTGCAACTCGTTTATCCGAACATAGATAAGTTATATATATTTGAAAAGAGGAAGATTAGCAGAATTTGAATTTTCAATCATATACAGGGTGTTCCATTTAAAATAATGAAGTTGATAGTGATTTGTTAATTTTCCGATCATCATTTGTTTTTCTTTCTTAAACCATGAAAATCTTCATGAAAAATCCTGCAACTTTCATATAAACTATTTTTTTCTATCTATAAAAATTAAGATTTTAAAGTGGTGCGCAATTATACGGGAATATTTCCCTCATGTATAAAAAATCCCATTAGAGGAGTGCAATTCTCGGAAAATTACAGCGATAATTGTACTGTAGAAACCGAAAGAGCACAGCGATAATTGCATCGTACGTATCTATGGTAATTCCATTGTAAAATTACGATGACAGCGACAATTTATAAATAACGTCAATGTCAAGTGAATATATATTATTAAAAATGTCTCGTTTCGGATTAAAAAAAATCGTACTTTTGCGTCTCTTTGCTTTGTTTACAGTTACATGTACGTTCCTGTTCTGTATCAAAAAAGAATAAAAATGTATTTTTTTAAACCATGTCCTTATTCGGGAAATATTCCCCCGAATTACACTCGTGCATCAAAATAACCAGATAATTTTGCATTCGACCATGTTGTCTTAGAAAAACTGCATTCGGTCATTTTCATATTTTGGAAAAAGAGCCCTCCACCATCGGTGTCGGGCTCTTTCTCCAAAATATGAAAATGAACTCATGCAGTTTTTAGACAACATGCTGTTATGCAAAATTATCGGTAATTTTGATGCACTTGTGCAATTATTTCCGAAAACCCTGTATATACTAATATACACAATACCGTGCGTGATGTGAGAAACTTTCTCAGAAACAGTGTCAGTGTCTATTTTTCCTTGGATGCGTACTGTAGTGTGTCCCCGCCCAGGTCCCCTAATCGCCGCCCGGTCTCGTAAGTATCTATTTGTTAATAACAAATTATGGAAACAATTTTACTAAGTTGCGGTGGCGGATTATTGTTATATTTCACCTATATAAACACGTTAAAAAGGATTTTTTTTTTAAATCTCTTATAATAGCGAAAACCCGTTTTCTAAATAATTACCAAAATTATTAAAATTAATGTGCAGATCAGTTATCAAGACAAGACAATAACAAAGACCTAAATTGTTGCAAATATGATTGGTAAGGGGTAAAATTGTTGTTACCTGGAAGGTTTGTTGTAAGGTCTTTAGGTTTTTAACAGATACTTTTCACAAATCCTTCTGAAATATCATACAAAAATGGAACAAGTAGTAAAATATTCTGATTCAATCTCAAAAATGTATAACAGTCAAACAGATATGTCATGTGTCTGTCAAAATTTATTGTCATCAAAGGTATCCCTGGATTTGTTACCAAGAGAACAGATAATCTATATATATAAAAATGAATCCCTGTTTCCCTTGGTCACGCCATAACTTGAGAACGACTTTACGGATTTCATTCATCTTTTTTTTATAAGTTTTCTAATACTCTGTAGAAGGTTCTTACGGAAAGAAAAATTAAGAAAATTGCGCAGAAAATTGGATAATTTCAGAAGAAATAAAAATTGACAGATGTCTGCAACATTGACACTCATAGCGTTTGACAGTTTGCGCGACGTAAATGTCGTTTAACATATGCATCGGTCAGTATCTATTAATCAATAAATTCATTTATTAATTTCTTAGTGCATACTGCACAGTCGATTCGATCGGAACGTTTATCCAGTTTTCAGTTTGTTCAGTGAGTTTTTTGAGAAGTGTTTGATTATCACTAAACAAATACGAACATTGTTTTCTATAATTTTATCTACATGCTTTCTATCAACACCGCATGATTTATGGAACAAATATAAAGATCCTATTGCCGAAGATATATTGCATCAGATGCGTCTTAGAACATCAAATGTAGATTTGCAAATGAACGAAGAAATTCACAATGAAGCATTAATAATTATATTTGAGGACATGTGCTTGATGCTTACCAACAAAAGATTAATACTATTAGGAATGACAACGCCCAACCGCCCAATGCACGACGAATTTAATCAAGAGTTGAGACGCGAAACCCAATACGATTCCGAGGCATTGAGAGAAACCGTTCAAAGAAACGTTCCCCTTTTAAATCAGGACCAAAAATATGCCTACGATACGCTCATGAAAGTAGTGAACTATGGAACTGGCGGTTTTTTTTCTTAGATGCTCCCGGTGGAACTGGAAAAACGTTTAATATCATTGATATTGGCAACGATTCGATCGCAAAATGGAATTGCACTGGCACTTGCCTCATCAGGTATTTCTGCTACGTTGTTGGAAGGCGGTCGAACAGCTCATTCAGCACGTAAAATGTCGTTGAACATGCAAACTAATGAACCTCCAACTTGCAACCTTTCGAGGAATTCTGCGATGGCCAAAGTGTTGCAGCAACGCAAATTGATCGTTTGGGATGAATGCACGATGGCACACAAAAAATATTTATGATGCAAGATTTAAAAAACAAGATTTAAAAAACAACCCAAAACAGTTTGGTGGTGCGATGATTCTATTGGCATCAGGTGATTTTCGACAAACATTGCCAGTGATTCCACGACCAACGCCAGCAGACAAACTTAATGCATGTTTGAAGTCATCAATTTTATGGAAATACGTCAAAACACTTAAACATGCAAAACATGCGAGTCGAATTGCAGAACGACCGATCTGGAGAAGTTTTTTCCAAAGAATTGCTCGACATTGGTAATGGCAAAATTTAGGTTAACACATCGTCTGGATACAATACATTCCCTGCAAATTTTTGTTACTTTACTGAATCAAAGACCGAACTCATCGAGATTGTGTTCCCAAATATTGCTCAAAATTACAAAAATCATGTTTGGTTGAGCGAACGTGTTATATTGGCTGCAAAAAACCTTGATGTCAACGAAATAAATTTTCAGATTCAAAATAAGATAGCTGACGAATTGATGACATACAAATTGGTTGATCCCGTTACTAACCAAGATGATGTTGTCAACTATCCAACGGAAAATTCGCTGGAATTGCTCGGATTATTACCTTATAATCTACAAATTAAAAGTTGGATCGGTAATCATTATGTTGTCGAACATAAACCAGCTACGTCTTTATAATGGCACCCGACTTGCGGTGAGGAAATTAATGAAAAACCTCATCGAAGCCACAATTGAAAGGGAAGTACAAAGGCGAAGATGTTTTGATTCCATGCATCCCTATGATTCCGACCGACATGCCTATAAACGGCCACAATGTCCAGTGCTGCTTGCATTCCAGTGCGGCTTGCATTTATTGTACAATGTCGATAAATACATCGCAAGAGCAGTCGTTAAGTGTTTGTGGAATCAATCTTGAAAATCCATCTTCCCGTATCGGAGAACTAACAGTGTTGTGTATCAAAAAGCATTATAATAAACTATATTTTTGAAATATTTTTTTTGGTATTATTTATTCCAGTTCGAATTGAATATTCATAGCTAAGACAGGACAACGTCTGTCGGGTCAGCTAGTTTTGTATAATTTCGTCAAAAGAAAGCTACTACAGAGCTGTTTGGTGGTTTTCTGGGCATTTCCTGCCGATTTTACTCTAAGGAGTTAATTTTGACTTTAATAACTGGGGGCAAGAAGAGAATGTGTCTTGCACCGTTGTAGCATTGTGCTAATTTTAATATAAAGTTGATTAAACATCTAAAAACTCCTGATTTTGTCTGTAGAAGGACACTGATAACTCATTGGTAAGTGTTCTTTTTAACTATTCTTACATCTTTTGGCATGCTTTCTTAATATCTATGGCTATTCTTAAGTATATAATGAAATATTGCTCCTACCTGAAGTGTTGTCGGAGAACAGCTTTCTTAGTCTCGGTTCTTTTGTAGGCCTTTTTTTTGTATTGGTTACGTTTGAAAATTCAAGTAGCAGCCACCTGGATTGTTGCTGCGAGTACCACCTGTGACGCCGAGCAACACCGACACCAGCTTCCAGTTATCTCAGGTTTGTCTGTGTAGTGTGTTACCTCAAGAATACACCTGCTATTTAAAGCAGTTCGTAATCTTTTTAATGTCGTTCCTCTATGCGGTTTATTTTTAAGCGAGCCCCGTATAAAGTTGAATTCTTGTCACATTCTTGCTAATTGCTGAATAGGTAATTAAATACTCCTAAAGGTTTGACCGAATCACGTCACAGGATTTAACTTAACTATAACATTTCCATTTTTAATTCCTTGCACCTAACCTAACCAACTAAACTTATTAATTTTCGATACTGAATATTACAAATTATAATATCACCAACTCTCGATCTGGGTAACGTAATTTAACAATTTAATTTAACTGGTAATTTAGCGAATTTATAATCATTACTTGTGTTCTTAAAAGGGAAAACACATCATAATTTTATAAATTATATGATTGTAGTCGGTTTGTTTACGGTTTTCCATTACTAAACCGACGTAAAGAAAAGACTCTGGTTGCCAACTGTCAGTTGTCGGTTGTCGCTTGTGAGTGCGTTCGGTAATTGAACCGGAGAGCTTAGGCGTTCTTTTGGGAACACAATATTATTATTATCTTTCAAATATTCCAGCTACATTGTTGGTAATTTTGGTTCTTTCTTTTTTTTTCTATTAATTAAAGCTTAACCAGAACTACGGCTCACAACAACAGGAATCGTCGAAAGGCAAGACACTACCTAAGGAAATCCTCAGAAATAGGCCCCTAAAGACCAAGCTGGGCCCAAGAACAAGCCTCAGGCAAAAGGGGACCCTAGGGACCCCAGTAAGGGTAAGTAAAGATGGCGACATCAAAACCGTCCCAAAAAACACACCGGCATATTAGATGCCTCCAAGTGAACCTCCAACAGGCAAAGCTATCTCTAGCGTACTTAATAGGAGTTTCAGTAGGAACACGTTTGACTGATTCAAGAGCCCTGGGTAAATGGAGGAGCAATTCGTGGGCTCCCAACGCAATCATGTAAGTTGATTTATTCTACTACGCATGAAACGCCCAGAGCGGCTTTACTATTTGGTAAAAATATTAAATTTGTTCCAATTACAGAGTTCATGAACAGGGACCTGGTTGCAGCCTTAGTGGAAGTATCCACCAATAGAGGCAGAAGAAACATCGTGGCGACCTCAGCATACTTCCCAGGGGACACACATGACCCACCACCAGCCAATGTACAACGACTAATAAGCTGGTGCAACAGGCAGAACAAACAGGTAATTTTGGGCTGCGACGCCAACGCGCACCACACGGAATGGGGCAGCACGAATATCAACCCTCGAGGTGAGTACCTTCTTGAATATTTGATATCTCATAACGTAGACATTATTAATAGAGGGAATAAACCCACCTTTATGAATGCGATTAGAAAAGAGGCCTTAGATCTAACCCTAGCTACTCCTTTCATAACTAACCAAATTATTAACTAGCGGGTATCGGACGATATGCACATACGGTTCGACGTGGAGGCAGAGGTACAACGCCTGGATGAAGATCGTGTACCCAAACTAACTGACTGGGTCCTCTATAAGGATTACCTAAGATCAGAAGTTGAAGGAGTACCTCCATTCATAGAAACAATAGAGGAGCTCGATGCGGCCTCACAACATTTAGAGGAGATAATAATCACCTCATATGGAAAAAGTTGCCCTATTAAGGAAACAAAATCCCACAGGGATGTCCTCTGGTGGAATAGGGAACTCGACAAACTAAAGGCAAAATTAAGAAAGACCTTTAAACTCAGCAAAGATGTCGGGCAACTGGGACAACTATCACAGAGCCCTAGCTGAATATAACAAAAAATTGAGGAAATCTAAGAGGAAGACATGCAGAACGTTCTGTGAAGGGATCAATGAACTGGTCCCAACAGTGCGACTCCAAAAAGCCTTAGCAAAAGATCACTCAAATGGAATCGGTCTAATCAAAAGATAGACGGACAACAGCTACGCCGAGACACAACAGGAGAGTTTAGAGATCCTTTTAAAGACCCACTTTCCTGGATCTGCTGTCACGAAAGCAAACCAGATAGCGGAACCTCCCTTATGGGGCGTTGAACAATCCAACAGACGGGGAAGAAGCCTCGCGGGTAAAATCTTTACAGACAATGAGATCAAATAGGAATTGACTAGCTTCATACACTATAAATCACCAGGTACGGACGGCATATTTCCTGCTCTGCTCCAACAAGGCAGTGAGGAACTCCTACCGTACCTGAAAACAATCTTCAAAGCTAGCTAGCTATATCCACAGCTACATTCCGAAGAACTGGAGGAAAGTCAGGGTTGCGTTTATCCCAAAGGCCGGGAATCGTCCACCGGACGAATCAAATGCCTATCTCCCCATCAGTCTGACCTCCTTCCTACTTAAAAGTATGGAAAAAATCATAGATGAATACATCAGGGGCGAGTTTATCTCCAGAACCCCACTACATCCAAAACAGTTTGCCTACCAACCGGCAAAATCCACTATAAATGCGCTCCAATGCCTAGTAAAAGACATTGAAAAGACATTCGTGGCGAAAGAAGTGGCTACGTGTGCATTCTTAGACATAGAGGGTGCATTTGACAACACCTCATATGAATCCATACAAAGGGCCGCAGAAGACAAAGGTATAGACGAAACTACAACGAAATGGATAAAAGCCATGCTTTGTAGTCGTAAAATTACCTCAACCTTAGGAGACGCTACTGTAACGGTAAAAGCAGCAAACGGGTGTCCGCAAGGCGGAGTTTTCTCGCCCTAGCTGTGGTCCTTGGTAGTAGATCGACTCCTGGTAAAACTAACAACCGAAGGGTATGACGTCCAAGGCTATGCTGACGACCTAGTCATCACAATTAAGGGTAAGTATGATGGCACAGTATCAGCCAAAATGCAAGAGGCTCTACATCTTGTTAAAAACTTGTGTATAAGGGAAGGAGTAAATGTCAATCCCAGTAAAACCGTCATAGTACCGTTCACAAAAAGGAGAAAGGTGGGCCTTACAGCCCCTAGCCTAGACTGCGTGACGGTTGAACTCTCAGACAGTGTTAAGTACCTGGGGATAGTCCTTGACCGCAGGCTTAACTGGATTGAACATATAGAAAGGACTACCAAAAAGGCAACAGCGGCACTTTGGGCATGCCGCAGACTTTTTGGCAAAACATGGGGTTTAAAACCCAAGATGATCTATTGGTCATACATTACGGTTGTAAAACCAATAGTCACATACGCCTCACTGGTCTGGTGGACCAAAACAGAGGAAAATACTACGCAAGGCAAGCTACAAAAAGTGCAAAAACTTGCCTGTCTGGGTATCACAGGGGCAATAAAAACCTGCCCCACGATAGCACTGGAGACGATGCTGGACCTTCTTCCCCTGCATTTAAGAGTGAGGAGGGAGGCCTTATTAAGCGCGTCCATAGTAATCCAGACCCAATCCACTAAGTCAGGTGATCTGACTGGCCATCTAAAGATTCTGGATACAATCAGAGTCGAATCGCTGGCCAAACCAACAGACCATTTGCCAAAGACAAGGGATTTCCAACGCTCCTTTAAGGTGATCATAAAAGATCACCCAACAATGAGAGCACTACAGCCCGAACGAAGTACATTTGGTCTGGTACACAGATGGATCTAAAGTGGTCGGCGCCGGGGTTTATGGTCCTAGATGCAGAGATGCAGGATGTCAAAATCTCTAGGTAAAGCCCCATCCATATTCCAAGCAGAGATCCATACCATTGAACTGTGCGCCTCTGAATGCATAAAAAAAACCGAGAGGCGCAACCATAAATATACTAACCGACAGCCAGGCGGCTTTAAGTGCACTAGCCTCATGCGAATTTGACTAAACACTTGCTTGGGAATGCCGGAACGCTCTTAACCAACTGGCTAAGGATAACAGAGTCACTCTGTTGTGGGTGCCAGGGCACGAAGGAGTGGAAGGCAATGAAATTGCCGACCAACTGGCCAGAGAAGGAGCACAGAGTCCATTCTACGGACCTGAACTATTCTGTGGCACCACCAGAGGACAGCTCGGAGAGGACCTCAATAAGTGGGAAAAAAAGAAAAAAGCAGAAGTGGAGAAACACTCCAGAACAACGACAGGCGAAAAGATTCATAACGTACTCGCCTAAATATACTAAGAAGCTACTAGAGCTCTATAAAAACGATCAAAGACTGGTCACGAGCTTCCTAACAGGTCATGGACCATGGAGATACCATCTCCACAACATGGAAAATACTGAGAATCCACGTTGTAGATTTTGCAACTCAGCAAACGAAACTGCGGAACACATTCTTTGCGAATGTAGAGAACTGACCCGCCAAAGGCTAAAATATCTGGAACGAGTAGTATGTAATCCCAAGGATATTACACAACTAGCTCCTAGACTCCTAGAAATATCCTGAACTTCGCAAAAAGTGCAGGCATTTCTGGGAAAATCTAAAGCAGGGTAGTCACAAAAGACCTTTTAGGTCTAAGTGAAGAAGGGCTGAAAAGCCGAGCGACCCCTTTACATACAATACAATACCATTTGAAATGAAGTCAATAACATCTTTTCCCGTATTTCGCAAAGCTTTGAGATCATACTTCGGAGAGAGCCTTATACGCAGTAATTTTTATTAATACTTAATTTTGAGCATCCTACACACTGGTATTGGTGTTTAGTAATTGATGCTTAAATGGTTAAATATTTTGATATAGAATATTTCAGGAAATTTTGACCACGTACAAAGGGCACAATTATTGTATAAGGTTTTGTATAGTTCGGTTTTTCTTTTTCTTTTCATTGTTTGTGTCTATATATTTTGTACTTTACCTCTAGCTTTGTCTACAAATTGTGAATTTTTTTGACAATAAAGCAATATTATTATTATTATTATTATTTGAAAGCGTGTCGTGACGCGGCCTTGAAAAATCACTCTCGTGCAGCCAAAGTATTCACTTAAAAAAAAGATGAAATCGTGATATGTGAATTAAAAGAATATTTCTAATACATTTTTTTATAGAGAATTAACTTTATTTTTAGACTCTTCATCAAAATTTTGGAGAGGCGACATGCGACGTTCAAATAGGCGAGGAGGTGACAACCCTGGAAGGCGAATGGTACAGTAGTAGAATCTTGTCATGGTGTTATATAATACGGAGTATATATATATATATATATAGATTAGAAATAAGGCGTAGAGAGAGTTATTGTATGAGTAACAAAGGCGATTCATGGCGTTATGTAATTATGATTACTATACTGGCGAAGCTTTAAGGTGTAAGGCGGAAATATTAGTGGCTGTAATAATATTGGCGAAATGAAACGTGTTACTGAAAACTACTCGTTTACAGATCAGAAGTGGGATAACCTACGTATTGTGTTATTTGTTGTGAACGGTGAAATACGCGATTTCGGCGAGTTGAATCGCATTGGCGTCTACTTCTTTTCTTTGTGTGGCGATATCACAAAAACTCTTAACAATTGGCGGGCGTTTGTTGCTATCCTTGACAGTGGCACAGTGGATTGACATTTGACGATTTCTGAGATAGTCACCAAAATAAGTGCGTTGTTTTATCAGTGATTATTGTAAAAATTGTGGCGTATTTTAACTGTGTTTATTGGCATTGATGTTTAAAAGACGTTTTTTCAAGTGATTGCCTATGGAGGAAGGCAGAAGTGACGAGTTAGAGCTCGATTACGAGTTTGAATTGAACGACGGTGACCACGGCGAAGGCGAAGGCGAATCGGCGATGGAAGACGAAACAGTATCCATGGTACATAAGCTGTTGAAAGCTGGTTTGGCAGCTAGTATCCAGCAGATTGTGGCGGCCGAAATGGCCAAGGCGACAAAGCAAAAGGCGGCAGTTGTTACTGGCGGTACCAAGGGCAACAAGAAGGGCGAAAAATCAGGTGAGAGCGTTCCTTAGGCCGTAGTAGAGCATGCTTGTAGCGATAGGGCGGACTCCGCTTGCAGTTCGGGCTGTATGGGGTCAAGGGCAAGGACAGGCGGCGACATTATTGACCCTTTCGATCCTGATGGCCTGGGCTGTAACGTAGTCAGGTGGTTGAGCAAAATTGATCAGTTGGGTGATATTCATGAATGGTCGAACTATGAGAGAGCGTATTTTATGCAGGCGAAATTGCAAGGCGCAGCAAGGGGCTGGTTTAATGGGCTCGATGAATATGACCTCTAATGGGAAGACTGGAAGGCGGCTCTCAGGAAGGCGTTTCCTAGAGTGCATGACTTTGCTCAGCTGCTCAAGGAGATGATGGCGAGGGTTAAATTGGACGACGAAACCATGACCCATTATTATCATGATAAAATGACGTTAACTCAAGGGTGTGAGCTTTCAGGCGCAAAGGCGCTTTCGTGTCTGATTGACGGTCTACCTCTCGATCTACAGGTGAATGCGAGGGTATTTGGTTGCTCTTCCCCTGGCGACTTGTATACTGGCTTTCTTTCCTCTTTTGACAGATATCGGCGTCCATCAACCGATATTGTGGAATTGAAGGGGCGAGGAAGTTCAGGATCATACGCAGGCGAAGGCGACGACGACTTTGCGGTCTTCTGAGGCGATTCTCAAATTAAGAGAGGCGGTTGGCGAATTTTGGGTACCCAAGCGTATTAATTCCAACCGCTGTAGCAGGCTGGCGTTTACGAGTAAGGCGTTTGCTGACTTTTTGGCGAGGCGAAGTGTAAAATACCAAGGGCGAATGGTCAGGTTGAAAGGTACATGCGAGTCTGAGTGGCGAGGTGCAAAGTGCGAATGGTCAGATTCAAAGGTGCATGTAAGTGAGTCTGACTGGCGAGGTGCAAATAGTGAATACTCTGTCGGCGAAAGGTGAGAGCTATGGCGATTTAAGGTTCACACTTCTTTTGAGACAGTAAAAGGCGAGTAAAAACCTGACAAAGGCGTAAAATAAAGGTGGTATTCGATAAAAGGCGTAAGGTTGCAACCACAGGCGAAACCTTAGGGTAGGCGATTTGGTGTTATGGCGAATGCACAGATCGATAAGATTTGGTTGATTTACTGGCGAGTTAAGTTAATGAGGGCATTAATTGTTGTAGGATGGCCGAATGTAACAAGCAAATTTTGGAGAGGCGACATGCGACGTTCAAATAGGCGAGGACGTGACAACCCTGGAAGGCGAATGGCGCAGTAGT
>MU182999.1:61451-109101 GCA_016904865.1 Pissodes strobi | reverse complement strand
CCCCCCCGTGTGTCAAAATTTGGAAATATTTTGATGCTGCTGGGTTCTACTAATTTTGCACAATTTTGCACACCTATTTTCAAATTTTGCACACTTTTCTGGGAAAAATTATGAGATGTTAAAGATTTGCATTTTCCCCCGCGTTTGTCAAAAAGTTTAAAAATTTTGATGCTGCTAGGGTCAACTAGTTTTGCACAATTTTACACACCAATTTTCAAATTTTGCATACTTTTCTGGGGAACGTTATGAAGTATTATACATTTGCATTTTTCCCCCATTTTGTCAAAAAGTTGAAATCTTTTAATGCTGCTAGGTTCAAGTAATTTTGCACAATTTTGCACATCGATTTTCAAATTTTGCACACTTTGCTGAGGAAAGTTATGAGGTGTTAAAGATATGCATTTTCCCCCCCGTTTGTCAAAAAGTTTAAAAATTTTGATGCTGGTAGGTTCAACTAATTTTGCACATCAATTTTCAAATTTTGCACACTTTTCTGGGGAAATTTATGAGATGTTAAAGACGTAAATTTTCCCCTTTGCGAAAAAGTTTTAAAATTGTGCATATTTAGTTGAACCTAGCAGCATCAAAATTTTTCAACATTTTGACAAGGGGAAAAAAATGCAAATTTTTAACACCTCACAACTTTCCCCACAAAAGTGTGCAAAATTTGAAAATAGGTGTGCAAAATTTTGCAGAATTAGTTGAACCTTTTGACAAAATGCAAATATTTAATACCTCATAACGTTCCCCAGAAAAGTGTGCAAAATTTGAAAAGTGGCGTGCAAAATTAGTTGAACCTACCAGCATCAAAATTTTTAAACTTTTTGACAAACGGGGGGGAAAATGCAAATCTTTAACACCTCACAACTTTCTCCAGAAAAGTGTGCAAAATTTGAAAATAGGTGTGCTAAATTGTGTAAAATTAGTTGAACCTAGCAGCATTAAAATATTACAACTTTTTGACAAACGGGGGGGAAAATGCAAATATTTAATACCTCATAACTTTCCCCAGAAAACTGTGCAAAAATAGAAAATCGGTGTGCAAAATTAGTAGAACCTAGCAGCATCAAAAATTTTTCACATTTTGACAAACGGGGGGGAAAATTCAAATTTTTAACATCTCATAACTTTCCCCCGGAAAAGTGTGCAAAATTTGAAAATAGTGCAAAATTGTGCAATATTTGCCGAATCGAGTGGCATCCAAATTTTTCAATTTTGTAACAGACGGGGGGGAAAGGTCAAGTTTGCCCCCCGTAAAAAACACAGCTCTAGTTTTCCTTGCAAAATTGTGCAAAATGTGTGCAAAATTATGCTTCATTTATTTTTGAAATTTGTTTAATACGGGGGGCAAACTTGACCGACCCCTCCTAGAGCTAGCTTTGACCATAGGGGGGGAACCGGAACTCTAATAATTAAGGGGGACTCTGCAACTGAGTCTCGGAAGAAATCTGAGCTCGGGGTCATCAGAGGGAGCGGGAATTATACCCATCCCGGATACCTAAAAATTTACGAAAAAATGGCAAAAAATTGAAAAAACGCAAAAAATTGAAAAAAACGTAAAAAATTGTTCCGAAAGATATTATAAAACAAAATAAGAAAAATAAAAAAATAATAAAAAAATAGAAAAACGCTGTTTTCGGTGAAAAAAGCGAAGGGTTCAGCTACGAAGTCGGGCATGACAAAAATGGGAAGAAAAAAATACCTTATGAAAAACAAATCGAAATTAAAAAAAAATGGGAAAAAATTAAATAAAACGTAAAAAAATGTTCGGAAAGTTAATAAAAGTATTATAAAACGGAATAAGAAAAAAAAATAAAAAAAAAAGAATGTTCGAAAAGTTAATAAAAGTATTATAAAACGAAATAAAGAAAATAATTAATAAAAAAAAGTTATAAAACCGCGGTTTTCGGCGAAAAAAAGTTGAAAAAACGGAAAAATATATAAAAAAGTGTCGAAACTAATGGTAAAAGTTGAGAAAAAAAAACTTACGAAAATAAAAACTCAATTCCTAATATCTCTTTCAAAAGTTTCACTCCTGTTGTTGTTTTTAGTTTCGGTTCCTTTGATGTTGGGGGAGGGGGTGAAGTGCTCATTTACAGTGTTGATAAATTAAAGTGGAATTAATTAAGTAGTATTCAAAGACAATCCACAGTTATTGTCTTTGATTTTTAACAACGTTTTTACAGTTTTTGTTGTTAATAACTATGAGCGAAAGAAAATAAGAACAAATTTGTGCTGCTAAAGCACCAAAACGGACTTAAACGTATTGGAACAGATTAAAAATATTAAACTAAGTTAAAACTAATCCAAATTAACGCATTTTGGCGACCAACCAATATCACTAAAAGTGTAATCTTTTTATTGATAGTAATTAAAGTGTTTTAAGCTGTCTCTTGTGTGTTAAATTAAGACCCCAACTTCCAAAAATGCAGTGGTTCAACATAAACTAACCGAAAGTTGATAGAATGACTAACCAAAACTAACCAAAAGCACTAAAACGGGCTAAAACGAACGGAATAGGTTTAAAAAATGTACAGTAACGTTAAGGCTAATAACTATATATTAATAGATTTTCCTATCTACAAGTGGATGGTAACATTTTAAGTCTTCATATCCACATCTTTATTTTTTTAATTGATATTATTTGACTCAATTATTAATCATGATAATGTTTAAATTAATGTTAAAAATGCATTCCTTTAATTAAACATATTATAAACATTTGTGTTTGTATATTTACTTTTTAAATTTGAATTACAACACAAATCACATTTTTGCTTTTAATTCATCATTTTCAATGTCCCCTTGGTTGTATCTTTGTAAAGGACTGTGAATTTTTGTTTATTATTTATTATTGTTTGTTTTTTATTTTAAGTTTAGTATATTTTGTACAGTGCTTGTGTTGAATTATTTAATATAATAAAAATAAATCCGATCATTGTAGCAGTCAATCTGTTTGTGATTATTTAAATATGTAGATTGGTAAACACCTGCCTATATTATTAGGGCAGAGGCGTCCAAGAGTACGCACTTAATATTATTTTTTTTAATAAAGACACAAAAAATAAAAATTAATAAAAAAAATTAGGAAGCAACCAAATATATACTTTATTGGTTAACAAAAAATACAGCTGAAATCAAATTATTTTTAGTGTGAAAAAAATACCATTATTTAAAAAAAATACAAATGCGTACTCTTAGCTCCCCAGTTGCCAAAGAGTACAATTGCAACATAAAGGAATACAGCACTTGTCAATCATGCTGATGACACCACCCTTCTATCATGTGGTGACTCTCTGGCAAACAGTTTCGAGCAAACTGAGTCATATTTGCGTTTGGCTCAACAATGGTTTCAATAAAATAGATTAGCACTGAATACCGCTAAGTCCAGCTTTTTGTTCTTTAGAACCAAGCAGTCTAGACTCATTTGTCCTAAGGAGATTGATCTGCTGGATCACAGGGTGTCACTCTCTTCAGGCACAAAATTTCTGGGTATCTATGTTGACTGTCATCTCAGCTGGGAAAAAGAGGTGGATTGTGTTGTTGGTAAGCTAATGCCAGTTGCTACCTCCTGCGGGTCTTGAGGAACTATGTAGACCTACCAGCATTGTTTCTTGCATATCATGCCTGCTTTAGTTCTGTGTTGCGTTTTGGTATTGTTTTTGGGGGGGTAGTGTCAATGCTGACAGAGCTTTCCTGGTTCAGAAGAGAACCCTCAGGATCATGTTGGGGATGAGAATGAGAGATCCTTGCCGCACTCTCTTAAGGCAGAATGGACATCTGACACTGACGGGCCTGTATGTGTATGAGTGTGTTGTGGTTTTGCATAGGAATAAGCATTTGTTTGTGTGTCATCTACCGGATCATGCCCAAAACACTCGTGGCATGAACTACCATATTCCACATCACAGGCTTACCCTGTCTGAAAGAAGTCCAAGATTGTGATGGGTGCACTATTTTAATAGACTTCCTGCTCACATAAAGTCAATTGAGTCTCACAAACCCTTCAAAACGGCAGTATTTGAATACCTTCTTGAAAAGGAACCTTATAATGCCACTGAGATATCTTAATAACTATGTTCCTTGAGCTTATTATATTATATTATAAAATCATGTTTTACATTATACTGTTTTTAAGTCTGTTTTATGTTAGAGGTTTTTTTAAAGTGTGTACTGTATAATTTCTTGTAATTTTTTTTTTTTTTAACAATATTTTAACAGCTGTATGTAATGTCTAGTCTAGTCTAGATTTTATTATTGTATTTTGACGCCATTTCATAAATACTGTTTATATACTTTATGTTAATTGTAATTTCTGGAATATATAGTACTTTGACTTTGACTTTCGAATATCGTCTAGCTTTTTGTTTCCTCGACTTCATTTTTACGTGTGTTTTAATTACCTCTGCCAAAGGATTATCCAAGTATTGATCACACATAACATAAAAATCTTCTTTTAAAAATCTTAGCTACATACAGTGACAAATTGTAATTTGTATTCTACAATAATTGCAGTAATTCTTGTAAAATTTCCTTAAGTTGCTTAAGACTAATGCTAAAAAACCTACCCTTAACTGGACATCGTTGGCTAGTCTGCACATAACATTAATTGGATAATTACTGCATTTATTGGTACGAGTATTATTCAAATAAAATGTCAAGGAATTTCTAGTCCTATATGAAGGGACATTAAGAAGAAGAAGGAGGAGGAAGGGACCCACCACCCTCCCACCAGCGAGTCCAGAAGGGGCTCGCCAGTGCCCTTGCCCTGAAGGGGCCAAAGTTCCCTGAGGGGAAGGGACATTAAAATCAATTTGTGCCAAAAGCATTATATCATCAACAAAATTATTAACAATCTTGTACAAAAACACCACAGATGAAACCTATCGTCGGTACGCTTAAGCACAGTATAGGCAAGGAACAGTAACGTCAGTGAGCTCAAATCCCTTGAAGTATTGAGATCAAAGAGCACCGGCAGGCACCTGCTTGCTTGACTTTGCCGTTGTTGGATCACGTCCTATACGAGGGGACGTGCATTTCGTTAAATTTTATTGTCGCATGGAGTCAGTTTCTACTAATAAGTCATTTACAATTTAATTATTTTATAATTTCATTCGACACTCTAATTTTAATATATTTAGAAATAATATTTAAATTATAGATGCTTCACGACAGGTTCTTAAGAATGTGTGAAAGTTCAAATGATAATAAAACAATAAACAATGCATTTAATAACAAGTTTTGTGTAAGGTAGCCTATAGTACAAAAATACTAATTTCTTCGAAATTAAAGACAAATTTAGTACAAACCCAAACTAATATAACTCTAAGGTATTTAGTAACCCAAAACATAATATACGCAAAGTTTGTATAATAACTTTTTTCTACGACTGCCCTGAAAATAGACAAAAAAGCACTAACAACTGCTCTTGAAAACTGGACATTTCAAACATCGTGTGAAAAGTATACTTTGCACACGGCGTATGCAAAGTATACTTTTCACACGGTTACTCCGGTATTTAGATTAAAGGGCTTCGTCTCCGATTTAAAGCTTCGCCCTCAGAGATCCCATTCCTAGATCTCTAAAAAAAGGGGGCCCAATTTTAGGGCTTCACCCGCCCAGTAGCACATTTTTGCAAAACTGTAGAAAATGGGACTCTCATGCCAGGGCCCCCTTTTAATGCTTGGGGCCCAATTTTAGGGCTTCTCCCTGGGTCTTCATTCCAAAATCTGTAAAAATGGTCCTCCCGTGCCATAGGCTCCATTCTAGGGTTCGCCCCCAGAGCCTATTTTTCAAAATATATAGAAAATAGAGACCCCACACCGGTGGCCCCATTTTAGGACTGTGTCCCTAGTTATAGTTTAGCGAGAATCTCTTACTCACGTAGTTTCTTTCGCTAGGAATAAAATTTTCTGATAAATCAATAATAAAAATTTTCCCATATTCGCTCTGTGCGTTAGGGTAGTGGGAGAAATGACGAACGAACGTGCGCGCGAGTCGGAGAAATTTGGAACTTTCTTCAGCTACTATACAAATATACACGTAGAATACATCGAAAAAGTGTCTGATGTCATTTAAGCACTGTCGATTTTAAAGGTTTTTTTGGGTTGAATGGAAAGATTACATCAAATGGAACACATTAATGCAAAAAAAATTGGGGATGAAGCACTTTTGACGCCAAAAATTGAAAAGGAAATTTCAGAAATGAGACTGTTTAGTGACATTGTAATGCGAAAACTCTCCCTATATGACGTTAATGATGACAATTTACTTGCAATGTTGTCAGACTTGGCTAACCTTCTTGATTTTCAAGTAAGCAAATTGCCAAGTCCAGGAGCATGTTTCATAAAGTAGAATAACAACTTGTGAAAGTAGCTAAACAAGAGCAAACCGCGCGCTTGTTCTTTATATGCCTCAGACTAACCAAATAAGCTCCCATTTGTCTGTTAACTAACCCAAACTAACCAAAGCTAATTCAGACTAATGCAAAGTAACCCAAGCTAAACAAAACTAGTCCATACTAACGTAAACTAACCCAAACTAACCCAGATTGACCAAAAGTAACCCATACTAAGCAAGACTAACCCGGCTGTTTAGCCATACATGTATACATAAGTAATAAAAGTTTACTTACGGTCCACTGTCGAGTTAATTTGTTCATTTCCCAGTAAAAGCCCTAGATCAAGTATATCTGTCATAAAATGAAATATAATCAACCACAGCTAACCCAAAATAACCAACACTAACCAAACTAGCTAGCACTAACCCAAACTAACCAAAACCAACCCAGACTAATACAAACTAATCAAGACTAACCAAAACTAACCCAGGCTAACCATAATTAACCTATGCGCGCTTGTCTCTTCGCTATTCCAATCTAAGCAAAACCAACGGAGCCGAACCAAAACTAACCCATACTAATCAACACTAACCCAAACCAACAAAAACTAACCCAAACTATATTAGAATAAGGCAAGAGTGTAGCAACCCAGTGGTACACTCTTGATATAGAATGTTGAAAAACCCCTGGACAATATCATTGGGGACTGTGCAGCGCATGGCACAGCCTTTGAGAGTTAGAGATCAGTGGGTCTCCATAATGGCAGTAGATGCCGAAATATACCTTTTTGTAGGCTTAGTACTAGAGATCAGTGGGTCTCCATAATGGCAGTCAAGATGCCGACATATACCTTTTTGTAGGCTTTGTGAGAATGTGATTGTAAATATGTGCGTTTACTTACTTGAGATTCCGAGACTATGCTCGATTGAGTGTAATTTGAGACATGTGCTCGATTGTAGAACTCCCATGGATGAGACCAATTGGGACGCCATTGCTCGGCGTGAGACTCGTGAGAATAACGGCAGTATGTTTGCCGATAAATACCTTATTGTAGGCTTGACATAAAGATGATTATGCTGGGATATCACTATGTCATTTGAGTAAAGAACTAGAGATGATGAGGTCTCAAACCGTGAAAACTTGCCGGCATGGCGGCTCGCGCCAGCCGGCTAGAATCGGGGGTGCGCTTTTTGCGACTTACATGGCTGGGGTACAAGACACGACTTTTTACTCAATACTGAATTCTAGAACGTGGGAACTAGAGCAACTTGAAGAAGTTGTTACCGCCCCTTCTGGTGGGAGAAGATGCACCGCTTCGGGCATGGAAAGGGCAATAATGTAAATACAGAGATATTGTGTAAAAACTTAACATGACCAGTTGTCTAAATTAATATTATGAATTTTAATACAAATCCGGTTGAAATCTGCTGATTAGTTTTCATGAAATTTGAATATGAAAGATCTGAATTTTAGGGAATTTTAGTTTGGGTGAACTGGCTATCCTGTAGGATGCGCTGTGATTGGTCGACTCGGTCGCCGGGGTATAGCGGGAAGCGCTATGATTGTCAGATGAGGTTAGGATGCGCGACCGGCTTCAGATGAGTAAAGGTGGTTACAACAGATGGCGCTAGTAATACCGCCCGGATAGAGCGCGAAGCGCTATGATTGGTCGGAGGCCTTTTGAGGACGCTTAACTTTTAGCTTTCTAGACTGTCTAGCGCAGTGGATAAACGTGGTAAACAAGAGATGGCGCTAGTAGTATCGCCAGGGTTTTAATTTGTTTGGAATGCGAGGACAGTGGCGTGGAACGTTAAATTGTACAAAAATTAAATCGTTAGATTTGAAGACGTGTTCAAAAATGGTTTTTGAACAAACTAAGCAAAACCAACCCAGACTAACCAAAACTAATCCATACCAACCTAAATTAACAAAAACTAACCCTAATTAACGTATTCCAGACAGAGGCGGATCCAGGCCATGAAAAAGGTGAAGGCGTTGGTTTTTGAAGTGAAACTTCTTTAGCGAGGGTAAAGTCAGAAAAAATTAAACGCTTATCAAAGTGAAACACTTATCAAAGTTGAAAGGGCTATCTAAGTAAAACCCCTTTTAATTAAGCATGTTCCGGTATAACTACAGGGTTGAATTTTTGAGAATACGTAGCCAGGGTAAAATGAGTATTCTGGACTAACCCAAACTAAACCCCACTCCGAAAAAACTGGAAAAAAAATTTAAAAACAAACGTAAAGAATTGTTCGGAAAGTTAATAAAAGTATTATAAAACGAAATAAGAAAAAAAAAGTTAGAGAAACGCAACTTTCGGCGAAAAAAAGTCGAACGTAATCAGCTACGAGGTCGGGGATGGCAAAAATAGAATGAAAAATATTCTATATAATTTTTTTTTAAATGGGAAAACATTTTAAAAAAACGTAGAAAATTTATCGGGAAGATAATAAAAGTACATATTATAAAACGAAATAAAAAAAATAATAAAAAAAAATATTATTCGGAAAGCTAATAAAAGTATTATAAAATCAAATAAGAAAAAAAATTGTTCGGAAAGTTGATAAAAGTATTATAAAACGAAATAAAAAAAAATATATAAAAAAAAAGTTAGAGAAACGCGGTTATCGGCGGAAAAAAAGTTGAAAACAAAAGAAAAAAATTGTAAAAAAGTGTCGCAGCTGGGCGCAAAAGTCGAGAAAAAAAAGCATCAACAAAAAAATAAAAACTCAATTTCTCAGAAGTTTCACTTATAGAGGTGTGGCACACAATTTTCTTTTATATACACCTATATCCTATACATATGGGTGCTAGGTAGCTTTAAGAAATATTTGAAATAAGCTTGAAATCATAATCCTTAATAATCTGCAACATATAGGTAATGCAAAACATACTTTAATCGTTATAAGCACTTTTATTGAACAAAAAAAAAACGGATTTATATATAAAAAATAAAATTAATTCTCAGAATGTTATTATTATGTAGGTGTGTACCTATAGAAATAACTAAACCGTGACATAAAATAACAAAAACTTTAATAAAACGAACACACATAAGTACTTTTAAGCAAAAAAACTATAGTAGGTAATAAAATAACACGGTCCTATAAAACAAAATCTAATTGTCTGTTCTTTTACTTGTAAATTTATCTATTATTCTTTCTTCATCTACTTCAATATCCTTATGGATATTGAGTAATGCTAAGGCAGAAAGTCTTAATTGAGACATGTTTGTCCCTAAGTAAGATTTAATCAGTCTTAAAGAAGAAAAACTTCTTTCTGGCGTAGCATTACTTAATGGAAAGCAACCTAATATTATTAAAAATTGTGTCACATATGGAAATACATATATCGTCGCATAATTTTAATGCGTCTAATACATTATCAGTGACATTGTTTTGTCAACAAACTCTATTTATTTTTTCCAGATCGGATATTCGCCTAAAAAAATATTTAATAAAAGTTTCTCTTCAACAATATTAAATTAAAATAACAAACCTAACCGCATTTTCTCTTTCCTCGTCTCTCAAAATAAAGGGGGAGGGCGATCCCCCCCACCGCCCCCCCCCCTCTGAATCCGCCACTGATTCCAGATTAAGCAAAAATAATCGAAACTAACTTTAATTAGCCAAAGAAGCGCATTGAGGCGAGCGCACTACGCGCTTGACCAACCACGCCCATCACAAAATCAAAATTAATTCAAAGTAACAATACAAAAGCACTCACTAGGCGTGATACTCTCTTAAACTAATCCAAATTCCAAATGATCTTTTAAATTTGTATCTATTTCAATAAACTAAATGAATTAGTTTATATGACTTATTATTAAAAGTGACCCCCTTCTAGCGTAACATCTAATAATTCTAGTAAATCATATATTCCAGTTATTGTTATTTTATTAAACAAAGCCATTAAGAATCGTTATTTATAAGAAGTTTTCGTCTCACAGTACTTTTGAAACATATTCAACACGAGGCTGTTATATTTTAGAACCAAATAGAAAGTACAGGGTGGCCCGTTTAAGAGGGGCCTATACCTTATCTCGAAAACTACGGGGGTTGGAAAAAAAAATTAAATACAAAAGTTGTTCCTAGTAAAATGATCTTTATTTTTTTTTGTACGGTTTTAATCGCCACTTTTTTATATACAGGATGGTCAAAGAAAGTTACACTTTTTTAAATGGAACACCCTATATTTTATTACATTTTTGGATTCTACTTAAAATTCTAAGCATATTTGATGTATGATGTTATACCTCTAGAGTTAGTAGTTTCACAGATATAAACAGTTGAAAATCGGTACTTTGACTACTTTTCACCTTGGTAGCAAGAAGACCATTAGAGATGGAGTAAAATAAATTTCACATTCCTATCTTAACTTTTCAAAAGCTATTTGACGGTACTAATTGGCAGGTGGTACCATGGGTACCAAATCTGGTACCTCTCTAGGTACCATCAGTTAGCACCATCAGATAGCTCTTGGAAAGTTAAGATAGGAATGTGGAATTCATTTTACTCCATCTTTAATGGTCTTCCTGCTACCAAGGTGAAAAGTAGCCAAAGTACCGATTTTCAACTGTTTATAGCTGTGAAACTATTAACTCTAGAGGTATAACATAAACATCAAATATGCTTAGAATTTTAAGTAGAATCAAAAAATGTAATAAAATATAGGGTGTTTCATTTAAAAAAGTGTAACTTTCTTTGACCATCCTGTATATAAAAAAGTGGCGATTAAAACAATACAAAAAAAATAAAGATCATTTTACTAGGAACAACTCTTGTATTTAAATTTTTTTTCCAACCCCCGTAGTTTTCGAGATAAGGTATAGGCCCCTCTTAAACGGGCCACCCTGTACACTTGGCAACCCGTAGAACATCCGTGCTATGCCAACCTTTATAATAATGTTTTAAGAAATAGTTATGTTGACATTTATCTCACAAATATTATATTATGGTTTTAAAGTGCAAAAAAACAGTTTTATTTGCATTTGGTATGAAAAGAAGCTTTATATTATGTTATTATTAACCTTTTGCGATTATACCTTAGGACACAGTGTACTAGAATTGTGTTTATTAGGAAAAAATGTATGTTGAATTTTAATTTTTCATTTCAATTTACTTCGAGAAAATGTGCTTCATCCGCAAATTTTTTGCGTTAATGTGTCCCATTTGATGTAATCTTTCCATAGAACCCAAAAAATGCTTCAAAATCGACGGTGCTCATATGACACCAGAACCAACAAGGGTAAGTATCATAACCTGTGTGATATATTTTCGAAACCCGTTCTTATTATTAGTGCAATGAACAGCACTAATAATACCGAAATATATATTTAATAACTTAATTTCAGTTTGTCTATCAATATCCAGATTGAAAAAATAAATGATTCTAAATCGTCTTCATTCATTCCAAAGTAATTTCAGTAAAACTTCATGAGTCGAATCGTATCAATTTCACAACGCTATTTTTATTATTATGATATTCTCATGTTTAGGCTTTTATAACCTACAAAGTTAATATCGAACTAGGCTTTTTTCAGTCGAATCGATAAATATTCTCATATGAACTAATTATATTGCACTAAAATCAACAATTTTTCTTGAATTTTCAATCGTTTCCAATGTACTTTGCTTATCTAAGAAATTCGCCACATTTTGTACCACCAGATGTCGCGTCGTGTAACGCACATAGCGAATAGGTAACATGTAAGTTTCTACCACACTCCCAGTGGGGCACCCAGACCCTGTATGTAGCAGTCGTAGAGAAATTATAGTGTGCTACACGTGCCGAAAAGACTTTATGACACTCGTCTACGGCTCGTTTCACCAAACTGTCTCATTGGTGTGAAAAGTAATAATAATAATAATAATAATAATAATAATAATAATAACAATAATAATAATAATAATAATGTCTTTATTATAATTTACAAGTAAATTACAAATGGCGAAGTTGAAGCATGCTTCCTATCTTAACCATACAGCAAACATAATAACTCCTATAATTAATTGCTATATGAATATATGTATTATTCTAATAAATATGTGTGTAATGTACATTATATAAGCTATTCAAAACTAAAGAATATTAAAAGAGAAAAAGAAAAATTTATTACAGATACTAAGTACAAGATTAAATTGAATCCATAAAGAAACTCTTAATCTTACGTTTAAACAGAAGCGGCGGCAGACAACTTAGATTGGAGGGTATGGCATTGTATTGAGTATATATACAGTAGCTGAAACTTCTTTCAAATAAACATGTTTTGTGTTGAGGAGGTGTTATAAAGTTTTTATTTCTTAAGTCCAGGTCATGAGCGTCATATCTGAATTTAACTTTTTGGTATAGGTACCCTGGACATTTCTTAAAAATAATTTTGTTAAATATCAAAAGGCTATGTAGTAACCTCCTTTTAGCCATATCCAACCACTTCATCTCACACATCTCATTACTCACACCTCTATCGTACTTTCTCATTCCATTTATCAATCTTACGCAACAATTCTGGATGTATTGAATACGCTTTGAATCGATTGCCAGAAGGCAAGGACCATATACGACGTCACAATAAGTAAAGTGGGATAGTAAAAGACTGTCGCACAAAACTTTCCTAAGGTCTTTATTAAGTAGATGTCTTTGACCATAGAGTAAGTACTTTTAAGTTTATAAATGCCTTTTTAATGCAATTGTCAATATGTTCTCGAAATCTTAAGTTAACATCCAATAGTACACCAAGATTTTTAGCTACAGTAGTACATTTTATGC
Organism: Pissodes strobi; assembly: GCA_016904865.1. Classification (NCBI taxonomy): domain Eukaryota; kingdom Metazoa; phylum Arthropoda; class Insecta; order Coleoptera; family Curculionidae; genus Pissodes; species Pissodes strobi. Next base: position 95,993 of record MU182999.1, on the reverse strand, counting down.
TTTCACCATCCACATTAATTTTTACAAGGTTTTCATACTTGTCTCTACACTGAATCCTACCAAAGAGAAGAGCCTGACATTTATTAGGATTTAAAGCCAGACAGTGATCTCTGGAGGCTCTGGCAAGCAGGGCAAGGTCCAGAGAAATACGTTCGTTAGCTTCTTCAATTTTATCTGGTAAAAATGACAAATAAATTTGTGTGTCATCAGCGTATATATGGAGCAATGAATATCTGAGACAAGAAGATAATTGCGAAGTATATAAAGTGAAAAACAAAGGTCCAAGGATGGACCCTTGTGGCACGCCGCAGACAAGCATCAAAAAAGAAGACAACTGGCCATTGATTTTTACCGACTGGGTTCGCCTGGTCAAATACTCCTTGATAAGGCAACACGAATTTCTTCCAAAGCCCAAATGATTCAAGATCGCCAATAATAATTCATGATTTAGCTTATCGAAGGCCTTGGAATAGTCCAATAATACCAAAGTTGTTAATTCATTACGGTCAGCCGCTTGCAAGATATCATCCATTACCTTTAGGAGTGCTGTTGAACAGCTGTAGTCCCTTCTGAACCCAGATTGAACTGGCGGCAAAATGGAAAATCTATCAACATAAATCCTGATTTGATTTTCTAAGACTTTCTCTAATACTTTGGAGATGGTAGGAAGAATGCTGACAGGCCTGAATTCGGATAATTGACTCGGTGATGCAACTTTGGGTATTGGAAGTAAGTATTAAGATTTCCAAGCCTCTGGAAAAGTAGACGATTCCATACAGCAGTTAACGAGATGCACAATAAATGGGAGAATAAAAGGACAACAGTGCAGCAGCATAGCCAAGCTTATCCCATCTGTACCAACGGCTTCAGATTTTATAGAAAATAAGGCCTCCTTAACTTCTTCGAGAGATGCAAGTTGAAACTCGAAATTTCCAACTCTTTTCTTTTTATTTTGAAGATAAAATGCTAAAGTTTCTGGATTTGAAGCATCCGGGCGCAGCATTTACGAAAAAACTATTAATGGTCTCGGGATCAGCCAAATGGCCAGGAATTGTATTGCGAGGCTTAGAGTGAATATTCAACCTGCGTAGAACGTTCCAGTTTTTTTAGAGTTACCCTGACGCAGTGTTGCATTAAGGTAGCACTTCTTCTCTCGGTCAATAGCTAATGTAACTTGGTTCCGAAGTTGGCGATAGTTTTCCCAACTATTTGCAGTTTTGTCCCTTTTATATTTTGAAAGAGCCCTATTTCTTAAAAGCATAAGATACCTAATATTATCTGTAATCCAAGGACTCTTCCGTTTTGTTATTTTATTTGTTACGAGTGGTGCATGTTTATCGAAAAGACCAAGAATACAAGCATTAAAAGCCTCAACCTTGTCATTAATATCTGTCAAGTAAAATACATTATCTAAACGTGAATTAATTAAATCGTTATAGAAGTCGTCCTTTTCAAAACTTCTAAAGTTCCTGTATGTCAATAAAAAGGGGGACGGCTTAGAAATCAAGAGTCGGAGCTGGCAGGTAATAACAAAATGGTCTGACACCTGTAAAGTCGGATCAACATTACTGTTTACTAAAAGTTTTTTATCGGAACAAATAATTAGGTCTAAAAGAGAAGCCTTTCCTCCTAAACCAGGCCGAGTTGATTCATCTATGACTTGGGACAAATTATAAACCTGTAGCAGAGAAATAAATCTCTGTGTATGTATACTTTCTAGGTTATGGATATCAATATTAAAATCACCAAGACATATAAGATTATCAGAGGGCAGCAGATATCGACAAACATTACACTCAAGCTCACTCATAAATGCATTTATATTAGTAAACCCGGGTGGCTTATAGAAAATACCTATGCTGTTTAAAATTCCACCAATTTTCAACTGCACCCAAATTTGCTCAGAAAATTGACATTCGTAATCATTCAAAACAGAAAATTTAAACAAGTTTCTCACATACACAAGAATGCCACCTCCCCTACCCACAGAGCGGTCGCGCCTGATTAATTCGAAACCGTTCAAACGCAACACCTCATCATCAACCAAGTCGGAAAGCCAAGTTTCTGTAATAGCAAAAATATGGAAATCATTTACCGATATATAATCTTTGATATTATTAAGCTTAGGAATAAGAGATCTTACGTTAACATGGCCTATTTTTAAATTAGAAATATTCTGGTTAACAGCCATTGTATTAAATCGTAAAAATAGTAAACATAAACAATAATATTTATGTTTTCAAGGTATCTACTTGTGCTGCAGTGACGATTCTAATAACCGAGTCGCCTTCGTTTTTTCTTACAAGAATGCTATCATTTTTGCACCAGACATATTTGTACCCAAATTCCTTAAGTTCTCTGGCCTTAAGAAATAGATCGCGAATGTGCTTGGGCAGGTCAGGTTTTATATAGATTTTAGTTTTAACCTCGGACTGAATATTACATATTTCTGTATCTAAAGAGACTGTTTTACGTTTTTCCAGTATTTGATTTCTTAAGGCCGGATCTTTAAAGGAAACAATGATTGGCATTTTTTTGGATTTATCGCTAGTTGGAACATTTAAATCAAAATCATCATTTGAGACAGTAACATTAAGCGCCTCAAAGGCTTTCAATACATTGTTCTTACACTGGTGATTAGATTTTAGACCTACAAGTACTAGATTTTTACTCTTCGCTTCCACGTCTTTGGGATTGCTGGATTTCGTATACGCCATTTCCTTCTCCAGATCCGAAACTCTTGCTCGTAAAAGATCGTGTTCTTTTTTTAACTTCTTATTTTCATTTGTCAGAATTTCGACAGTTTCCTGTAGCTTTTCCATCACCGCACCATTAAAAGTTATGGAGTGCTTTAGCTCATCATACATCCGCTTGACAGCTTTCATGATATCATGATTTGAAGGATTGACTTGCTCGAAGAGTGTAGCATTTAATTTTTCATGAAAGTATTATAAGTAAATGCTACCTGTTTTTTTAGAATTCAAGCAATATGGAATTACGATTGTTTTCATATATTATGCTTTGAATGGACCTATTTAAGCGAGGGGTAAACCGCCGGCGAATATTTGTACACTGAATACCTGCAGTAAAAGGGAATACAAACGAATACATAAGAATACAAGGGAATACATAGGAATACATATGACTACAATGGAATACACCGGAATACATAAGAATACATGAGAATACATAAGAATACATGAGAATACATAAGAATACATGAGAATACATAAGAATACACATGAATACATAATAATACATAAGAATGCATGCGATTGTAAGCCCATACTAAGCATTAAAAGAAGCGCAACATAAACAAGTTATGTTCGGTGTTATTACTGACAGTAAATATGCTGCATTTTAAAGAACACAGTAAGCATAATAGATAATTTAGAAGCTATGATAAAAATATCGGCCGTTAAGTAGGTTAATGCTTAATACTATGAAAGAGTTTAATGTTTTGGAAAGTTCTATTATACATCGAATAATACAAAGGAAGAATAAACGTTAAAAGTCAAGACACTATATCGCAAAACTAACTAATTATTGAGCTAATTATTATAACTGTTCTTGTCTCATAATCCTTTGCTCGATCTTATATTTTAGGAATGCATAAGGTATCAGCTCTTTTCAATTTAAATGGACCGTTACCTAATAACTCAATAGATCCTTGAAATATGTATGCTTTATCTTGTTAGCAATGTCGTCAGTCTTAGGCCAAGTAAAAAAAGTCCATTAGCGGCTAGGTCGCGCCGGTCTAAATCGTTCCCGATGACGAAACACTGCGTGCGACGCCTCCCTCTCTCTCTTACGACTCCAGCGCCATCTAGTGTATGTGGCGTTGACTCGAGCGATTGTATTCGCGCTATGTCTTCGGGATGCAATCAATTTGCAGCATAAGCCGTCGTGGTCTGGAGGTTTAGATGGTTGGGTCTCAATTCTGTGGCTATCGGCGGCTCGGGTTCAAACTCCGTTGCTTATTTTTTATTTTTTTTTATGGTTAAGTTTCTTAACAGTTTTTTTCTTGATTTTGGGTATGTCTTGGGTTAGTTTGGGTTAGCCCCTGGTTAGTTTCCTTTTCTTGAGCCCCCGTAGCGAGCGGAGGGCCATGCGAAAGGTGAAATATTACTTATTGCAATACGTGCCCGTACTTTGGATGCACTTTTTACGAAATATACAGCAGCTTGCATGTGTTTCCTCGAATAAATAACACAATCGTGTCGGGAACGATCAGACCGGCGCGACCTAGCCACTAGAAAAAATTCCAGTTCAGATTTTAAAAATTTCAGTCGGTATTTGTTAGGCGACAGCGTAATATTTCTCCATTATGATTTCCGAGATGACACTATTTGAATTATCTTCTTCACTTGAGGTTTCTAAATGCATTTCGTCGTCTGAAAAATCGTCAACTAGATGCTTTACTTGTACTTCATTCTCAGATGTAGATGTACAGCTTGTCCTTACAAAATTTTCAAAATTCTTTTTCTTTATCTCTTATATCCGTTTTTAGGATTTTTTGTAAGTCTAGGTTTTTGGTGCGCTTAGCTGGACTGGATTTAAGCAAAGTTCTATTGCTGGAATTATATCTTTGGAGTCTGTACAGTCTGTACTTATTCTGCCCGAGGACTCATCTAGAAGCCAACAAAGCGAGGACTATTTAATTGCAACATATTTTTCCTTTAGCTTGACCCTAACATATGAACTAATGCATGCATTACCTCTTCAGGCGGAATGTTTTCTCTCGTGTTATCTTGAGCCATAGCCTCATCAGTACGGTTTTCAAGTTTGTGTAATATTTCGTCTATTTCAGTATCGTTACAGTATTAAGTTACATTAAAATCGGCACATGTTACGTAAATTTTTCGAAACATTTTTGAACTGAATTTAGTGGTTTGGTTTCGTGAGAGTGTTTTTTCAAGCCGCGTAACGACACGGTGTATGAAATTTTCGTCTCGCAAGAGAGATAAAGTAAATGCTTGTAATGAGAAAGAGAGAGAGAGGTTCGAGTCGCGATTGAATCGCATTTCTAGAGGACTCCTACCAGTTTTACACTATAATTTTCGTCTCGCAAGAGAGCCTATAATGAGAAAGAGTGAGATATCCAAATCGCGATTGAATTGGATTCTACCCGTTTTACACTATAACAGATTTCCTATTATATACTCGCGGTGTATTTGGATCCATAGGTTGATGTCATTATGCTCATTTCGGTAAAGAAGTATTCACTTCTAACACGTGTACGCGACTTTTTTTTGAACAAAATGTTTTCGTTTTTCTCTCGGAAACGGTTAAAGGAACTATTTACATCTTACTATCATAAAAATACATTGCTGAAAACATGCAAAAAATAATTTTGAATAAATTTCTCTTTTAGGAGGCCGATATCTCGAAAACTAAGAATATTGTTTTTTTTTTCTAAAGAACCTTTTTTGTTTGTCTTCGTGTCCTTTATCTAAATCCAAAATTTGGAGTCGATCCGAAAAAAAAACCGGTAGGCTCCTTCGGTAGGTTCCAATGCTCCTATTGATCACAAGAAAGGTAAGGTCGATATAAAATACGGTTTTGTCTATTTGCCGATATTCGCATATTTACTACCGGAGTCTACCAGTAAAAACCGCACGGGAACCTATTTTTCGAATAGATTCATTCCACCGATTTAGGTTCCATTCTTAGGTTATAATTCAGGGGGCCAAATGAAACATATGAATAGTTTTGAAATTTCGATACCGAAAAATTAAGGTTTCCCTGGGCTCCGAGGTCCGATCGGCAAACCTTCGGCGGTAGGTTCCCGACGAGGTCGGATTCGAACTCGGGATCGTCCCTAAACCCCTAACCCAACTTTCAGCCCTCCAGGTCGAACGATGCTAAAGGTCCCTATTTAGGGGCCCCTAGGAGACTTAGGGACTTGAATTTTTTTAGAGCGTTCAGGCCCATCCCCTCCGCCCCTCTACCGAATATGAACTCGCTAGCTCGAAATTTAAATAAAAACGTCCTCTAAATATAAAAATATGTTCGGAAGGGTTTTTCCTCGAATTAATTTTTACTTAGGGGTCGAAAACGCCAATTTTCTACTTTTGAAAAGTTTGGGCATCTGTTTTGGGAAGTAGGAGCCACTGATCGAAAATCGGCGAAATCACTTTTTAAGACTCGTCCGTGAGGCGAACATTTTTGGTTTCTCGATTAACATATTTTTTTTACCTCGTCCGTCTCCTACCGCGGAACCTCCTGGCATCGTCGAAAACACTCCGATCCGATTTCCGCCCGATTATCTGCAAGAAATTTTTTGGGTGACTAATAGGCTCCGGTAGGATCCCAACTTCTTCCCTCGTTCAAATCGTTCCGGTCCGAACTACTACACCCGGTCATTGATTTCGACCCAAAAATGAACTGTTTTTCTTCTGGTAGTAGGCCCCACGGTCCCCTACTATCCACATTTGGTCTTTTTGACCCCGATAGCCCCAAGTACCAAATTTCACCTAAGTCCCTAACCTACGGTTTCCAATTTTCCAACGGGGAAACTCAAATTTGAATTTCTGAGTATAGAATTTCCTAGAAAACATTTAGAATTTCAAAGCAATTCATAGGAATACACTCAGGATTACATAAGAATACAAGGAATGCATAGGAATACATATGAATACATATGAATTCATAAGAATACATAGGCATACATGGGAATACATGAGATTACCTAAGAATACATGAGATTACATAAGAATACATGAGATTACATGAGGCGTGTACACCGGAATACATTGGCGGTTTACCCCTCGTATTTAAGTAACTCTCTGGAAAAATAACACTTAACCCTTATTTGTTACATGCCTACTTTTATTTGTATTTATTTAGAACATAAGTTATTTCATAACTTATGCAAACATTAAGTTATTAAGCCACGAAGTATCAAACAGTCTTAAACTTTCTTTTTAAGAGATGTTGATAAGAACTATTAACCTTTCTTCATGGTTGGATTTCTCACAGTAATAAAACATACATGCTATCTTATTAATTTAATATTACCTTAATTTCTCAATAAGATTGTTTTCTTTTAAATTAATTCTCATCTTTAGTCATTATGTTTCATGCAAGTTAATATTTAAATATGACGTCATTCCTCATTGTGGTTACGATGCTGACTCGAGCAATCGAACCCGAGTGACACTAATGTTCATTCTGTATTGCACTGTGCATGAGAAAGCAGCTTTTGCCGCTCGGTGTCAATCAGCTGACAATTGACATCGGACAAGAGGTCAAGCGGTCAAGTTCAAGTAGCCTTTGTCTTCATGATGTAGCCGAAGTGTCTAGACCGATTTTATAGTTTTGTATTGAAGATATATCATGGGTCCATTAGGCCAAAAGATTTTCAAAATCTTGTGCCATTAGGCCTGAGAAGGGCTTGGCTTATTATAGTTTTGTCTAATCCTTGAAGATGCCTTTTAATTTTTATGGTTAATCCATCACCACCTAGTAAGGTAGGTAATCGTTGGCTTGTGCTTTATAAAAAACAGAACATTTCAACAATCTTAAGTAAAGTGGCTAATTGATATTGATATTGGAGATATATTAGATAATTTTGATTTGGGAATGTCGTACAGATGCTATGATTTTCAATTGAGATTTACAGTCTATAGGTAAATCTTAAACTTCCATGCTTCATGGACAGGGTAGAGTAGAAGATTCATTTTGTTCCGGAATTTCACATGATTAGAGAAGGGAACAGTAAGCGACAAGAACTCTGAGAGGGAAGTACTTATCCAGCTGACAGGAACAACTCAAGGCCAGTTCTTTCCTTTTATTATGTAAAAGATCAGTGTCTATCTAGTGTAAAATTTTATACTTTATCACTAACTTATTCATATTCTTTTTACCTTTAATTGTTCGGCTCACTTGGTAGATATACACATTTAATGCCTTTTACGGATAAACCTATTTAATAGCTCTGGAAACAAAGATTCATGAGTCTTTTCCCTCTATGTATATAATTTACTTTAAATAAAAGACCCAAGAGGTAAGCGTTCCCAAGATAAGCTCCTTCATAACTTTATTTTGTTTAAACTGTAGAAATGAATCATATCTTCATATTTTAATTATGTGTTATTCCCAAAGTAGGGAATAGATATTCTTATAAATAAAGAATACTTATTTTGTTTATGTTTGAAGTGTTTACTGCTTGATTATTTTCCCCCATTTCATTCTTGAAAATACAATTAACATCTATTAAAGACAATCTAGGTTTTGTTATTTACTAGACTAGGAACTTGCAGTATCTCTTCCAAATTACGTGGCGCCCAATTTGAGTACACAAAGGCCATATGCCAAGAACCCCGGCCTCCGCATTAAGAGCTAACCGTTCGCATTCTTTAGTGGCAAAATAATGCCACAAGAGATCATCACAATTTAGAGCATCGGATGAGTCGTTGTAGATCATGGATCTTCTAGTCATGGCGGGGACAGGATGAGGTGAGGTGCGGTTTCCAGTAGATCTCCTAGAGGTACTTCCGGCAACATCATCTGATAGACAGTCTAAACACGCCCATTTTTGAGGCGCCTGACATAGTTCGTAGGAGGAAAATTCAGCAGCGCTAAGTTCAGAACAGTCCTTGTGAAACCAGCGAGCACATGTTCCAGCACATTGAATCCTATAGTGTAGTTTAGTAATGTTACGCCTGCATTTTCCGCAGCTAAGTACTTTTTTCTTGTTGGTCATTTTACTTTATCGGAGTCCTGTTCTGTTTACTGTCTAAAGTCCACTCCGTGTCGCGTTAGCGTGTAGGCTCTTACAAAGGCTATTTTGTAGCTTCTCAGATAAAATTAGCCTTTCAAAACTCACCAGTTGTTAGTATAAGTATTAAACTAAACTTAGTTCGATACAACCTAAAGAAGGCCTGTAAAAACCCTCACAATAACCGAAAATGCTGGGCGACTCGCCAAACACGTCGTGCATCTATCACACTATCTATCACATTCTTTTGTTGCACAATATACTATTTCTGTTTTGCGTTCAAAATTATTCCATTTTAATACGCAAATGCGTGTCGAAAAGAACTTCTTTTCGATACGGCTTTTGTTGACTGGTTGCTAGGATATTAACAAAATTGTGCAATGTCAAGGCCCACTAGCAAAAATTTCGACACAGCTTTCAATGGGATTTCTAGTAATAAAGACGCCAAAAATGATAATATGGCCGCCCAACTGTTGATCGGGATTAGATTAATAGTTTTCATTAAAAAACCTGTAGAATAGAAAAAAAGAGTATAAAATACACGTTTTAAAAGACATTTAGCGCACTCGCACGTCGCGTCGCACGTTAAGACACACCACGCAAGCGGGTCGTTTCCTAATTTAGTGATCATGCGAAAAAATATGGTATTTTAAAACAAGTGTCTTAATATTACTATTTTTTCACTATTAAAAAACGGTTCTTTATAGGCCGGAATCTTAGACTTAGATACGTAAACTACATATTTTCAGGCCCGTAATAGTTTTATAACGTGAGCTACAATCTCTTCTACAAAAATAAACGACCCCTTTATGGTCACCACTCCCTTAACACCCGTAATTGAAATTTGGGGAAATGATGGTGTTTTTCCATTTGTAATTGGCATTGTTTTGGTTTATTTAGATATAAAATATTTTCGTTTTTATTGGTTCCACCCCTATGCTATGAATGGGAACTATAAGTTTAATCTTACATTTTATGATAGCACTAAACCAAATGGTTTGAAAAGGGAACATGATTGATTAATGAATGTATGGAGTGCACAATTTTATGAATAATATTTTCATGCCTAATTTTTATCTCATCCTTTAAAAAAAAAACAAGTAGGTAGGAATTTTAATTCTAGATAATATTTACTCATACCTGAAAGGATCTTTTGGGAATCTAAAAAATCATTTTTTACCATCAGTTTTATTGAAATAGTTATCCACTGCACAAAATCCAACCATCGTTATAGAAAACGCAACAACAGTCACTAAATAATGTCTCCCTCGCCCTCGTATAATACGTTTGTGCTAAAACTCCCCAGAGTTTCTGCGAGTCTATGAGAAAACTGGATTGAACCGCTCTTTAAAGATATCTTAGAAATTTATTTTACATTCGCTCAATGGCATACTTATGATTGTGATAACAAGGGCTCCATATTATACAGGCATACCTATTCCAGAATACTTCTTACATATCCTATATAAAGTTGTTTAATATAACGCTGTGTCTAGTCTCCCGGTACCGGTATCCGAATAAATCCCGGTAAAATGATGACGTATATATAATGATGTAAAAATCTACCGGTATTTATATCAAGCTATGCTAGCCTCCCGGTACCGATGTCCGCATAAATCCCGGTATGTATTGATGACGTAATAATCTGCCGGTGTTTCTATTTTTTGATTTTATAAAATAATTAGCATTTACAGGCGTAGCCGACTATATCAAAATCGGCCTCTCCTATTGGTCGATCCGTATGACCCTCCGCTCGCTTCGCTCGCTACGGGGGCTCAAGAAAAGGAAACTAACCAGGTGCTAACCCAATCTAACCCAAGACATACCCAAAATCAAGAAAAAAAAACTGTTTAGAAACATAATCTTAAAAAAAAATAAAAAAAAGCAATGGGGTTCGAACCCGTGCCGTCTAGGTGAGACCCAACTATCTAAACCTCTACACCACGAGAGATCTTGCGACAAATTGATTGCATCACGGAGATGTATTGTAATACGAGAACAAAATCTACCGGGATTATTGTAAATACCGGTAGACCATTACGTCATCATACCTCCATTATATTTTACCGGGATTTATTCGGATACCGGTACCGGGAGGCTAGACACAGCGTTAATATAATCAAGATTTGTATATAGTTTCTAACAATAAACCCGTACATACTAGACGCCTTGTTAGTTATATTTACTATATGTGGCTTAAATGTTAGCGGTCTATCAAAGGTGACCCCAAGATCCTTTATTTCAAAAACTCGTGACAAAAACTGAGTCTCTCATTTTGTAGTTAAAATGTATTAACTTCTTCTTTCTACTAAAACTGAGGACACAGCACTTACTAATATTAAATTCAAGCTTACACCTCTTGGACCGTTGTATAAGTTCATTCAAGCTATTTTGAAGTATTACACAGTCGAACGTATCTGATATTTTTGAGTACAATTTTAGATCACCAGCAAATAACAAAACATTACTAGTTCTTACTACATTGGTAGACTATTAATAAATAAAAGAAACAGCAATGGCCCAAGATTCGAGCCCTGCGGTATTCCAGAGGTAGCTTCAAATAACTTTGATGTTTGTTCGAGTAGTATTGATTGTTGAATTGTTACCCATATGGGACTCTTTATGTTAATTTTGTATATATACTTATAGGTACCTACTTATCTTTTGTGTTTCATCTCAATAGGTTAAGCTTTTTAACATGAGGCCCGCGTCAACGAAAAAAATGTTATCATAATAAAGCTACTTTTTAGAAAAAAAGAAACCTCAAAGTTAGGCCAATAAGTAACCATACAAAATAAAGTAACTATTTACTTACTTGATACAATTTTAATTGCTTTAGGTGCTTCTTCCTCCTCTATAATTCTTATTTTCCTGGGTGTTTCTTCCTCCTGTAAATTTACTTCCAATGCTCGTGGTGCATTAGCAATAAATAATGTTGGGATAGCATCAACATGCAAACGCTTTCTTTTGCTGGTCGATTCCGAAAAGCATTTTTTGTCAAAATGCAGCTCACACAGCTTATAAAAACCAATTGCCTTTCCCTTTCCCAAAATATCACTTCTGCTACAAGCTTCTGCCCATAGTTTAGCTCTAGAGAAAAAGTAGATAGTAAATTAGTACCATAGTACTAAAGAATTACAACAAAAATCAAATAGGTATATACATTTTCAAATCTTCCTTTGATAAAAACTGTACAATTTTTAGTACTTACCGTTCATACTCGGAGGGAAATTTAAAAAGGGCTTTACCATCACCAGACCTTATTAAACAAGGGCGGTACGCACAAGTGACACCCGGCATTTTCCGGCAGAACGAAAGCACTTTTAATTATCTGCAAAAAAAATATCAAATTAAAGAAAAGATAGTGAAAATGGAAATAAATAAGTGATTATATCATTAGTCTGATACTGATTGGTATTTACTAAGTCATCTATCAAATTAAAATATTGAAAAATAGGTAAAAGGTAATTAATTAATTAATTAATAAATATTGTTACCTACCCAAATATTTAAAAAAGGTGCTTAGCTTAAAGCTGGATTCAGAGTTGCCGTACCGTAACCCGTATGCCGTAACGTTAAGACGTAAGAAATTTAAACATGTCTCCTCCAGAGGGCATAAGTAATAAAATCAAGGGTCTTTCCTTAGCACGCAGTAAAATTTTCAGCGCACTCTCAAGGTTTACTAATTTTGTAAATACATTTACTGATCCAAACCAAATAGGACAATAATTACAGGTGAAGTTGGAACGGATACAATCATTGTGGTCTGAGTTTATATCATCATAACCGTGGCACAAATCTTTCATTAACTACTCCAACTTGTCCGAATTGTAAAGGAGACCACTTTATCTTTTCTTGTGGTGATTTTTTAAAGCTTCATGTTCAAGACAGATTAAACAAGATTCGTAAACTTAGAGCAAAGAGTATATAGGTAATGTAAAGAGAGGACAGTAAGACAGAGCAATCAAATTAGAGAGGGATAGATGGGAACTCCGACTTAAAGGGCGCCTCGTATGTTATGGGATTATATCGGACACAATCGTCAAGCAAGGACGATCAGCCAACACAGTGGGTTAAATATATCTCGTAAAGGTCAAGTTTAGATTTATTATGGAGACGTTTGGTTTAGTTTTTTAATTTATATTGTGCAACTGAAATTAGGTGTGTAAACTTTAATTATGATATGTAACACAATTCATTTAATATCTTTTAACAATCACTCGGTAAAATTTTGCTTACCTACAATACATGCATTTTTCATGACTTTTCTCAAAAAATCATCGGATTTCTGATAAAACATTAATTGTTTTAATTTTATTACTAAATATTCAGAAAATTCTACTCTAATAATTAAGCTTCATACTCACTTTCGCGAATTTCGCCTTTTTTGACATAAACTGTCACTTTCAGCTTTAAAATTATTCGCGGCGAAAAATTTAATTTTTTTTACGAATTCCACCATAATTGTGAATTAACCTCAAATTTCTTGACTGCTTTGATATATTTATTTGTCTATTATTTTCTGGCATTGGGTTCATTAGTTAAATTGTAGAATAGATACTTTGACCATTGGATAATAATATTAATTATAATTTTTTTTGGTGGAGATATTATTATTTTATATTCCATTTGCGTCCTTTTGGTAATTATCTTAAAACTACGAAATACCCACCAGCTAAATGACACCAGAAAAGAAAATTTTCGGTTAGAAATATATTTTTAAAATGAGATTTTCGCAATTTAGTTGCAGAAATGAGATTAATTGAGCCCATTCTAGACTTAACAATATATTACTAACTTGCTTACATCATCCGGTACTTGGACCTAAGCTATAAAATCTATAAAAGCATAAAATCTATAAAAGCATAAATTCGCAAAAAAGGTAAAACTATTTGAACTTTTTAGCAAATATTCGCCGACGTAATTTTGCGTCAACGAGTATGGACCAAAACTTACATTCGCGCGAAAAATCAACAACTGTTAAAAAAAGGCGAAATTTGCGGAAGTGAATATGAAGCATTAAAGTGAGATTCGAATAGAATTTACTTTTTCGTTGGTTTATCTACATACTAAGAGTTTATCCCCTCTATGTTTTAAAATAATCGAAAAATATTGATTACACCTTTTTAATTTAAACTGAAGGAAATTCTTATTTGATTAATTAAAGCTTTTTTATTACGCATGCATCATAATCAACGATTATCGCACGCTGCAGCGTGCTTAAAATGATGTTTATGATGCGCCTACTTTTTTAAAGGTTGCTATAGAAACATTTGATCATGTCACATGTGACAGATTAATATATTCGTCAATATATCCCTTAAGTTTAATATTTAAAACATTTTTGAGAATATGATGCATTCGTAATTAAAAAATAGCGTATGATATACGTGTATAAGAGCCATTTAAAGCCCTTGCGACTTACAAAACACTCCACTGCGCGTCGTGTTTTGAAATATGTCGCGCGTGCTTTAAAGGCCCTCTTATACACTTATATCATAATATACTATTAGACGTCCTGAATAAATTTTAATAAAAATTCGCAGGAAACATTAAAAAACTAAATTTTATCACATTTTTTAATTAAAATAAGTTGAGAACTGAGTTTGTTACATAAGAATTTAGCACGAATATGTAACAGATAGAAGTCGAATAAAGTCAATGATTCCACCCTTAATACCTTGCGACTAATTTCCTATTTCGGCGTAAGTATACCTTAAAAGAATTGTTGGTTGCCTACGGACGCGTTAAATATAATGCACTTTGGAACGTTTAATGAAAAGGGTTATTCTTGGAACGTTGCCAGATGTTTAATTGGCAAAGTGGTCGCCCTGTAATTTTTACGTGGTTGCGATTTAGGCCAACAGGAAAATACATAATTAATTCATGTGCTGCCTTGTCTTGATATTAAACGACTGTCTTTCGCTTTCGAGTTAAAAATACGCAGTCAAGATATGTTATTAAAGGTGTATGTTCCCTAACTTGACAACGTCTCTGGAACTGTTTCGCAGTATTAAGGTGCGTCCAGACCTGTGACAAGACCGCGTGTCGTGACACCGCCGCGAACCTCGTCGCGTATAGTCTGGACGGTACTCCGTAACCGCAATGCGTAACATCGCCGCGTTTACTGCGTGTCATCACTCCGTTCCATGATCTGTCGGTATTTTGGCGTCGCATCAAAGGGATGCTACGCCGCTTGGTTCGCCAAATCTGGACGGGACCGCGTATCATCAGAACGTTTTGCATATTTAATTGAATTTTAACCAGTGTAGCGGCTATTTTGCTTCGAATTAGTATTTGTTTTTTTAATATCAAGATGGAATGGGAACAGGAGACAACGTTAACATTTATAGAATTACGCAATAAATGATCTATAACTATGTACGCTGCTGCTGCTACGTCCATGATGACCGACTGCTTTTATTTAAATGAGCGGAACGCTGTGAACGGGACTATGATACGCGACGATGACACGCGAGGATGACAGGCGACGATGACACGCATCGAAGTTCGTCACGTCACGGGGTTTTGTCACAAGTCTGGACGCACCTTTAAATATATAGATTTCGGCAAGGTAAAAACGGGTCTAGCTTAAGGTACGATTCCGATTGATCACCGATTTATGCGTCGAATAGATTTTTTGGTGTTGGAGTTTTAAATGACCGCCGTTCGGAATGAATTGGTTTCTGTTTTCTGGTCAGTGTTTATGATGGATTCATCGTTGGATTTCTTTGTTCTACCAGCAATGTATAATATCATACAGCCTTAGATACGTTTCATTGCATATTGTAGATGTTAGTAAATTTGGCGACATCGGCTTCTGTAGTTTGCGTTTGATTACAGGACAGTGTGGAACGGGCTTATGGTTCGAGTTTTTTCTAGCTTTTTAACATCGAATTTCACGAGCTAGTTGCTGGTTCTTGACTCGATATCGTCCTCTTTCTTCAGAAAACCTTCTTAGGAGGTAGTGCGTTCGCCTGATAAAAGTTTAAGAATTTGTAATTCGCCCTAAATAGGGGATTATATACTTATATTTCGGGTATAAAGTGGCGAAGCTACTAGGTTGCTCTAGTTTATGACTTGACTGTGGATGGGCTGGTTTTTGCCTAAAGTCAAGATTGGATTAGTAACTTGCCACGTGCAGTGTATTCTGGAACAAAGTACGCCGTTTCCTTCTTCGAGGAATGCCTGTAGAAGAGAGCGTTTGCTCCCCAATTCGTCATTACCATCGAAAAACCCTAAGTAGTTAGGTAAATAAATATACATATCTTATATTTTGTACATTTATTTTCTGTACAGAGGGGATTTATTTTTATCAGAGTATAAGTTATTTCATTATAGTTTAACTAACGGGTTTCAGGAAAAATTGAAATACTGCAAAATGCTGCTACATAGAGAATGTTACTTTCGAAAATTTATTATTTTGCACGTAATCACGCAATATCATCAAACAAAAGATAATTTAGGCCTGGAACAGGCAAAGCACGATATATTTATACTCATTATTTTTACAAGAAGTAATATTCTGGGGAAAATAAGCGTATTGAATGATAGTTCATGATACCGTTCTCGTATCATATTGTAGTCGAACACTCATAGCTGTTTCTTTGTCTTATGGGCACCCGTAGTGTATAATAGGGGATAAAAGCTTTGTTCTTGCCTGGGGGTCTAAACTCTTAAAAGAGCAGACAGTGGTTATACCTATTATTAGTCAGTTTCTTAGTATTTTATGTCTTTCACCTGTAGGGTGAGATGATAAGGTCATAATAACCTTCGCATTTTGGCAAGACGACTAATATTATTATTTTTAAATACTCATTGAATTGGGAGTGTTCTGAAAGAGGAGCTGCTTGAAATTGCAGTAAGTGAATGCATACTTAGCGCTTGTTCTCTTTCAGGGTTTTTTTTTGTACGGGAGCCAGTTTTCCGGGGAGTCATTTTACTGGGAGCCATTTCTGTCCGGAGCCAGTTTATTGGAGCTATTATTTTGGCTGGAGCTGTTGTGCTTGGAGCTGTGTATAAGGAGTAAGCTATTTTTGGTTTGGAGCGAGCTTTGCTTGGGGAGATGTTTAAGTGGCTAACCAAGTAGCTGCCAGTCAATACAGTTGGTTGTGTGTTATTGGTACGAACTGCAGCCGTAGAGGTATGGCGTTACCTCAGTTGCCACTGAGAGTTTATGGTCCCAAGGTACGTAGCTGAAGTCCGCGTGCAGAAGGCCGTAGGTGACATCGGCAAAGACAGTTAAAATAAGTTTAGATTATAACTGTGATTTGTTTACTTAATGTTGTTGGCGTGTTATTAGTATTTTCCAGCGTGTAGTAAATTGCGTGTTTTTATTTCTTTCTGCGAAGTATTGATATAATTTTTGTTGGAACTTATTAGGTGTAAGCAAAGCTTACCAATGCGTATATAAATAACTGCGATATTTACTAGTGTGATCCAATTAATGCTCATAGTTTTTCTATGCTTTATAACATTCTTACAATTTAATTCATATTGTGGTAAATGATAAACATTGTCGTTCTGATTTGTTGACTATTCAGTTAAAATAATTTTACATAACGATATTTTATAAACTGAAATTTTAAGGTTTATTCATGTACAACTGCGACACGTATACCATGGTATACGCGCAACGGAGTTAATACTAATGAGTATTATCCTGATAACTTTAAATTATTAGTTGATGTGACGATATATATTTTATGCATATTGCGTTTATTGTTGGAAATGTTTATTTTTGATCTTCCGTAATCATTTATTACGTCATACAGTTAACATCTGATATGATCTAGTTCAATATTCGTGAGCATATATCAAGTTATTAATTGTTTTCCAATTGAGCTCTTTTACCCGTTTTTATATTTATATCATTTTGTTTATTGGAAAAAATATGTCAACACGTTAACGTCAAACATAACGAACGCCAATAAAATTTAAACCTGCAAGAACGTTACCGTCTTTTATTTGCTCTGAAATACTCCAACTAAACCAGTGTAGTCGTTAGTAGTTGGTTTTAAAACGCCCTTGCGTAGCGGATAATCGTCAATTTGAATCGCCTTTATGGATTCTTAAGACCGAGGATCTTCCTGTTTGGATCTGCGGATTTGGATACTTCAAACTGGTGGCGCCCTGGTCAAGAGTAAGTAATTGACCCACTCCCACGCCGACGAGCAAGTTGGAGCACACAATACATGTTGCGCTGGCCGCATCCTTAAGGGTAGTATCATCTGGTTTTACGCGCAACAAGATTTTAAGAAAATGAAAAAGTTTAAACAAATTCAGAGAATTTGAATGAAAATCAGTCGATATAAAATTTTATCCTAGCAGAAAGTATTAGATATTTAGTAAATTTTGTCCTCATTTTCGTTATTTCGATCCACTATGATGAAATCGATTATTCGCCATCTTGTTTGACTTGACGTCAACATCGCCCGCCTTGATAAAAAATTACATCCGGCAACGTCGCGATATCTCCGAGTTAAAGGGACGAGGTCATTGAAACGGCTGACGCAAGATCAAAGGAAATTCGCCGGCTGTCTTCTCTTTACATTATATACCCTTTGCTTAGAGCTTGCACTAATTAACTCTTCAGGTAAAAATGTTCTTTAAGGCACAACACATTATTCCATTTTACAAAGCCATCTTTTCCAAATAAACAAGATTCCAATGATAATCAGGATGTTTTAGATTCCACAGCATCAAGAATCTTCAAATCAATTGCAAAATCATGACTCTAAAGCCTTATCTGTCACTAACACATCTCTGTCAACTGAAATTCAATGTATATTATTACCCACAGCTTGTGTCTTGATTCAGGACAGGCATGGAAATCATCACATGTGTCGAGCTTTGCTTGACAGTGGATCGCAATTAAACTTTATCACAAAATGTTTATTTAATAAGCTGTTGTGGGATTCGGAAATAATGTCACCAACATACACAAAAGTGCTAACATCAATATAAAATCTACCATTAATTCATTTTCATTAGAAAATATTCAATGTTTGATTACAGACAAAATTACCAAGAGCTTACCTGATATCTCATTTGACATCTCAAATCTTCAAATACCCCAAAAAACTTGCCGATGAATATTTCAACAAAAATGGTCCTATCGATTTGCTGATAGGTGCTTCAATTTTTTGGAACTTATTGAGTGTTGGGCAAATCAAATTAAATGATAACGGCGCTGTTGTGCAAAAAACCAAATTAGGGTGGATTGTATCAACAACTCCATTATTAGTTAACTGTCTCACAAATTCCTGAGCATGTAATTTATCTATAAGCACAAATAGTTTACAAAATCAGTTTGAAGCTTTTTGGAAAAATGAGGAGTGTCAACCTAAACAATTCTTGTCTCAAGAAGAGCAAGAATGTGAAACCCATTTTATTGAAACCACACATAGAGATAGCTCAGGAAAATTTGTTGTTAGTCTTCCTTTCAAAAACAATGTTTCAAATTTAGGGAATTCATATGATATTGCTTTAAAGAGATTTTATAATCTCGAGAAAAAACTCGCTAGTCATCCCATGCTCAAATCCCAATATACTGCCTTTCTGACGGAATACCATGAACTCAATCATATGAGCATTATTCCTCATTCATCAAACCATACAAACATAGAATTTTATCTTCCACACCATGCTGTATTTAAAGAGTCAAGCACTACTACCAAGCTTCGGGTGGTGTTCGATGGGTCTGCTAAGACATCTAGTGGTTTATCCCTTAACGACACACTGAAAGTAGGTGCTAAAATACAAGATGATTTAATTGACATTGTCATACGTTTTCGAACATATAAATACATTGAGAAAATGTACCGGTCTGTCTTGATCAAGGAAGATCAAAGATCTTTCCAGAAAATAATTTGGCGTTCTGATCCTTCCTATCAATTGTCTGAGTATCAACTAAATACAGTGACTTACGGCACGGCTAGTGCACCTCACTTAGCTATCCGTTGTTTGCAGCAGTTAGCTGTAGAAAATCAAAATCGATATCCCGAAGCATGTGAAAAAATATCCTCATCATTTTATGTGGATGATTGGCTCTGTGGCTCAAATACCGTCCAAGAAGGTAAAAACCTCATTAAGGAAGTTGATCAAATTCTTAGATCGGCAGGGTTTAATTTGAGAAAATGGGTTGCCAGTGAAAATCTCCTCGAAAACTTTTCGAATTCTTTATCAGGTGCAAAGGTCCTGATAGAAGGAGACACCACGAAAACCCTTGGAATTACATGGCATTCCAAAGATGATGTTTTCCAATACACAATTTCTCTTCCTAATATTAATCCTGTACTAAAAAATCCATTTTAGCTGTCACTGCATAGATTTTTTATCCCGTGGGTTTTGTTGGTCCTTGCATCATAAAGGCAAAACTCATTATACAATTATTATGGCAATTAAGTCTTGATTGGGATGAATATGAAAGCATTCCCATGGATTTACATCAAGCATGGACTAATTTCTGTAAACAGACTTATCTATTAAATCAAATAAAAATTCTGCGACTCATTTGTTATCTAGACTACGATTCGGTTGAATTGCATGGCTTTAGTGATGCGTCACAAAAGGCCTATGGAGCTTGCTGCTACCTTAGATCTTGTGATGGTTCTGGCAATGTAAATAGCCGCCATATTTGTGCTAAATCCAGAGTCGCACCATTGAAAACTTTATCATTGCCACGTTTGGAACTATGTGGAGCTTTGCTTCTCGTCAGGTTATACCTAAAGGTATTGGGTGCTATAAAACATATTAACATAAAAGGTTCTTATTTTGGACTGATTATAGCATAGTTTTATCATGGCTCGCCTTATAGAACCCAACCAATTGAATACGTTCGTGGCTAACAGAACATCAGAAATCCAACGATCAACCTCTCTTGAACAATGGCATCGTGTACCATCCCAACAAAATCCTGCTGATGTCATATCTAGAGATATAGAGCCAGAAGAAATAAAGGATTGCGAACTTTGGTGGGTTGGCCCTGAATTTTTAAGATATGAGGAAACAGAATGGCCATGTTTGTCTTCCAATTTACCGCATCCACCAGAAGTTAAGCAAAAGAGTCAAACAGTTTTGACTTCACTTAAACATGATCTCACTTTCATTAGAAATTTTTCTTCATATACAAGGCTTCAAAGAGTCACCGCAATTTATTTAAGATTTATTAATAATTTAAGAAATAAATAAACCTCGCGGTCCTTTGGTCAGTTATCTAAGCAAGAATTAATAAATGCTACTATTGCCTTGTGTAAGGTAATTCAAAGATATTCTTTTGCTGCTGAGATCAAATGTCTTAAGGCATCATTAGCTTTCAAAAGGAGAAGCAAAATAATACGTTTAAACCCATTTATTGACCCAGACGATTTATTAAGAGTTGGAGGTCGACTCAAATGTTCAGATTTGGATTGTAATGGTAAGCATCCTATATTGCTTCCTAGCAATTCGCATTTCACGACTTTAATCATTCGCTATGAGCATTTAAGACATCTGCACGCTGGTACACAGACAACATTATCGGCGATAAGATCAAACTTTTGGCCTATCAATGGGCGTCATACTGTTCAAAAGGTTCTCCGTGAATGTGTTATTTGTTTTCGTGCCAATCCAGTACCTTTATTCAATCAGATGGGTGAATTACCAAAAGAGCTAGTTACTCCCCAAAGACCCTTTTCTACTACTGGTATTGACTTTGCTGGTCCTTTTCTTGTAAAGGATGGCAAGGCCAAAAACAGAACCATGGTTAAGTGCTATCTCTGCATTTTTGTATGCTTCGCCACAAAGGCTGCGCAGATTTGTGCTCTACCTATAGACAATAAATAATTTTTTTATATATGAATAAAATTAGCTTAGCGACATAACCATGTTTAATATTAAGTATCGTATTAAGGAAATACTTTATTTTAGTTTGTAAGCCTTATAATTTAGAATTCAAGACTACTGCCTATTATCAGCATTCAAATTATTGAATCTTATTCATGTACTGTATAATTCATTCCATGTTCTCATTCATTATTTTTACATCTGGTTTGCTGTACTGGGGATATTCCAAAATGAATTCCCGGTTTGCCTTTACATTTTGAAAGTTAATGCCTTCAAAGGAGCCGGTATGTTTAGACTTACTTTCCTAAAAAACCCTGTAGTACAGAAGGCCAGTCCGCTGTTCTACCTACACCACCAGCAATAAAATCGGCAATAAACCACCCATAAGAGCGAATAAAGAAAGACCCTTTCTATTCTATTTTTATACCTGCCTCTTATACTCAGATAACTATACCTACTCTTTTTAGATTGAAAATATGTTAACATGTTTGTTTTTATAATATTATTTTGGTAGTTAAGTAAATATTAAATCTTTAAAAAGAACAAATTGAATAGGATAGACACCCTTATTTAAAGACAAAAAAGAATCGACAGAACAGAACTCAACTAAATATAAACTCAATTAGTTTTAGTAGATACAAACGCAGATCACAGATAAATTATATCAAGTATACCTACTTACCGTTTATTAAAATGAACTTGATAAATATTAATTAATGAAAAAGTTTATATCAGTATTATAAATGTCCAAAACACAAAAGAAAAGAACACTGGAGGTCAACACTACTAAACAACAGTAAACAAAGGCACAATAACACCAAGACCACACAACGGCTCCTTGACTAGAAACAAAGCATTATAGCTCGGCATTTATCGATCCCTTCCTAAATGACAGCTGGCACTCCTATTTCGAGCAGTCGCAATGAAATTTGAAACCCCAACTGTGGCTACTCGTCGGGCTTTACACTCGGGTCATATCATATATAATGTAGGGGGTATTGAGGCAATAAGAGCCGAGTTTGACGCGATTTACTTCGGTCAAAGCGCTATTGGGGAACATAGAGTAAAATTTCTCGCTTAGTAAGTATTAAATAAAGGGATTTAAATAATGAAATATGTTTTCATTAAAATTTTGAAAAATATATTTTGTGAAGTCGCAAAAACTTATAAAAAGATAAAGGCCTTCTTTAGCATATTTTTAAAAAATTTCGGTAAATACGATAGCATATTATTTAAATAAAATTTGTAAAATATATTATTTTTTACTTCAAGAATGATAAATTTAATACCCCGTGCAAAATTCTTTATTTTAGTTTATTTTGGAGATGAACTACATCATAGTTTTGCAAACATTTACAAATTACTTTGGAGAAAGTTTTGCAAAACTAAATGTCTACTTTTTAGCAATTTCTATATTTCGTTAATTTTACCACAATAACTAATTAGCACAAAATTTAAAGTAATAGACTTTTAGATAAACCTATATTTGCACCCATCTTACATTATTTTGCAAATGCACAAAATCTGATTAAAAGTTACCTTTTTTAGTTGGTAACCCGGTTGATGGAATGGCATATGAATGTATATGGCTCCTAGAAGAATTTGCAAAACTAAATAAATAAAAAGTGAGAAAAAAGCAGCAAAAGTTGAGAAAAAAAATTAAAAAATGAAAATTAAATTCCTAATCTCCTAGTCTCTTTCAGAAGTTTCACTTCAATGATAAAAAACAATCAACTGCAACGGGACAATGGAGCTCTTCCCTAACCTTGTTAAGTCACTGGAATATTTATAAAAATGGAACATATTTCTAACAAAATTCGTCTTTGCAAACCGAATAATTTCTATTTTTATACACTTTTTTACCCCACCCAGTACCCCTATCGCTCCACTGTCCCGCAAGATAGTTGATTACTATTAGGTTTTCGCCAATAAAACACCTGTAAATATGACGTAAAGCACTTAATTTGTTGTTTCTGCGAAAAAAACGACAAAATCTTTCTGACACGTCAACTAAAAAATGGCCAAAAATAAGATAAATAATGTAAATATAAAAATATTAAAAAAAAATATTATTTTTCTATTGTTCTTGTCCAATATAGGTGAAAACTAAACTAAATGAAAAGGTACGGGGAATTCTAATGCTCAGCGGCCCTAAATTATTGGCGAAGTAGGAAACAATGCGCGAGTACGATAGCACGTTGTCGACGTCATCGATATATTCTGATAATGCGAATTCGGCGAATCAGCGGCTATGGTTTGAGCTTGAAAATGTACTAGAATTAGGCCTATTTGTGATGAAATGTACTTTTGTACTTTGCTATGGAAAATGTATTAGAAATAGCATAAATGTACTAAAACGGCAACACTGAATCCAATCTAGTCATCTAGAAATTACTGATCAAAATCTACTACTTTTTTAAGTTCAATTAATTATTTCATCTTAAAACATTACAATCACAACTTGCAATAGATCCAGTAGGAATAAAACAGCTATAGCTCCATCTACACTAGCGGTTACAGACAGCTTGCATCACAGACGCATGCGCCTGTGATGCCAACTTGTGGGAAATTTCCTGATTCGAGGTGAAACTTTATGTTCCAAGGGGAAAAGGAAAATCTTAATACAAAATCCCGTATTCGTAGATAATTTAAAATCGAAGCAATATTAATGAAAAATACGTCGAGTCGAAAACGGTTATGACGCGCTCTAACTATGAACTCTAGGATTCGCTTATACGTCCTATATGGTCCGTTATTAATTAAAATATTATAAAATATGGGTATTATAATTTGATAAAAATTTATGAAATACTAATAATTAATAAATACATATAGTTTAACTATTAAGTAGCCGAACCAATCCGATTAATAAATTGATAAGAACGGATTCTAAGAATGCGTAGCTTACTAAACTTCAGTAAATAGGTATTCAGTAAATTAGGAAAAACTATGAAGTTGTTTTATTTAAATTTATCCGACCCTCTTAAAAACAAAAAAAAAATACCCATCTAGAGATGATATTTCACCCCTTTTTAGCAAGCCAACGGCGCAGCCAGCAATCCAATGTGGCATTGACACCGATACCAGGACAACTAGGTTACTTTCATACTTTCAATCCACATGGGCCCAGCATGACACCCCCTCATCGGGTTACGTTAAGACGAGGCCGCACATGCGGCAGTCGGCGAACTACGAATGTTCGCCAACTACCGAATATTGAATATAGCCAAACAAAGTTCGCTTTTTCATCCAAACATGCGGACATTGCCGAACTCCGATCGAAAAAGTGGGAAACGCCGAATGTTCGCCAGAAAGGTTTAGTTTGAAAATAAACATGAATAGCGATGATTCTGTGACAATTGCTGCAGCTGTTTTTGTCGTGTTATGCGGCGGGTTTTTATAGCTCTAGGCCTGAGAGACTATTATCCCGCAAATGATCAAACTCCCCTCGAAACAAAATCCTAGATACCTGCTGGATTTCAGCTTATTAAAAGTAAAGTAAAAATGTGCTGCATAAAGAAAAGTACCTACCTAAATAATGAATATGTATGTCTATATAAACAATATTCAATCTACGCAAAACTGCCACAATACAAAATATCACTTGGTTCTTACTGAGTGAAAGGTGAAACAAAACTTCACTCTCACAATCTCCAGACGTTGTTAAAGGCGAACTACAAATGTCTGAATGTGTGGATGACTCCACGAACAACAGCGAGACGAGCCAATACCTCCTTCAACTAGGCCAACTAGCTGATATTGAAATTAGCAGTGACGTCATGAAAAGTGGTCCATACTTTTTGCCATAAGAAAAGCATTAAAAGGAGCCAAGAGGTGCCCAGTAAAAGTATTGTTTATTTTATCACGCCTACTTCCGTATTTAACGTTGATTGCCACGCTGGGCGACTGGAATGTCAATTCCCATCTCGACGTCATGTACCCGGTGCTGCCAGATTGGGCGCTTTATCACAATTTGAGCTACTTGCTATTTGCCACTAATTATTTTTCAAAGAAACGTTATATATTCGTCTTGGATTCCAATATTACAATTAACAATATATTAGATACTTAATGTAAAAGTTTACTTTGGTATATTATAGTATAGTTATATTAAATATAAATAAATATTTAAAATCCGAAAAGTAAATATATAAAAACCGAAAAGTGAAGCAATAACGGAATCAAAACCTTTAAGAAAATAAACGTTGCTAACCAATAACCTAATTATTTTGTATAAATATTTAGTTCCATTTAAAAACATAATTTCAAATGTCATTCAACAAATGCTGTAAAAATTAAAGTCCAACTAAATATACGTTAATAGTTTACATCCCAAATAATGTATGAAACTAACTCTAAATCTGGCAACACTGCCTCAGTGCCTTCTGTCAGTTGGTGTAATGGCGTACTTTCGACCGGCTTCTTAATTATTGTTCTGTTCCATTTTGATTGTGTTTCTGTTAATTTCTTTACACTTTCGTGTGTGTAAATTTATGTGAACAATGATGTGCGGTGGAAACTCACCGAAAAGATCTAAAGTTCATGTTTTTAGCCTCGTTTTTAGCTTTCCAAAATGTTTGGAGTTGACCTGTTGCGTTCGTGTAATAAGAGTTTATTTTGTTCTTGTTCAATGTGGTCAGCAAGTTTATAAAATTTGTTCCTGTTAGCTAATTTTGGAGTAAGTAATATTTAGTGTAATTATGCCTCATAAAGGCTGTAATGCAATGTTTGCTATATGCCCTCAGTGGTCAAAAAACTTCAAGAACTAAAATGAGACAAAATATTAAAACATGGATATTCCCGTAGTTTAAAGGCCCTTTTTCCATCATTTATAAAAAAGCAAAATGTTAAATTAGCTCTCAAAATATTTAATCATTTTATTATAGAGGCTCTGAAAGGTTTTGTCTCGGGTGTTCTTAAATAGATAGATAGATAGATAGATAGATAGATATTTATTTGATTCCGAGCACTACAAAGTTACAGTAGAAAGGAACAAGTCAAAAAAAAGTTACAATAAAAAAGTTATCAAAAATACAATAATTAAAATATGTCACATTATTACCTTACAAAAAAAATGTATATGTGTATAGGAAAGTATAATAATTTGTCACATTCACAAGACACAGTAGAGGATCTGAAATGCCAGTTAATCACTTATTTAAGTAGATATTGCTGTCATATTGTTTAAAAAAAAAAATAAGTTGTGAATTTTGTAAAGAAAATTTAACTTTATATGAACCTTGTGTTGTAGAAGATTCTTACAATTTCATTAATTCCTTAAGTCGTGGGGCTCTTTTATATCCTCGTGAACGTAGTTTCAACAGCCTATATTATATTTAAAAAACTGATTAATGAGTTCGAAGACACATTTTTAGATATTTACAATAAAAAGTCTTTTCTTTGTGAGCTGTTGTTAAACTATCTAAATCAAAACAGCCTTTTGACTAATTTTGAAAATTGTAAAAATCACCTAAAAATTGACGTTTCAAAAATTTTTCTTTGCAGCATTTCAAATACACTTCTTTCTTAATAATAATTATTGTTCTAAACATAATCATAATATTTTGGTAGAAGGAATAAATATTAGACCCCAATAATATACCGAGTAATATACCAAATCTAACATAAAAAAGTAATAATTTGAAACCTGTATAAATCTTTCATGTTTTATCATAAATATTTGAAGATTGCAAGGTTCTTTGGATGGAGAGAACCGAGAAGAAAACGCACTATCAAATTTGACATTACTATTACCCAAGCTATTACCTATTATGACACTTTTATACCTATAGTGATATTTTACCGTGGTATCTAGTTTCAGTTTATCAAAATAGGTAGATTCTATTTTGATAAACTGGATATTCAAAGGTTTTTGCTTTGAAATTTCGTTTTCCTTTAACAAAAATCGAATGAGGCACGTCTAAAGGCTGTTCATGACTTGCAGCCTTGTTTTAGCCGGAAGCTCTTAAATATTATTTATGTAGGTATGCAGAAAAAGGTAAGTAAACTGCAATTTCATATTTGATTTTAAAAAAAAAATGAGTAATACACATTATCAGTCATGATAGTCGTGCTTAAAGTAATATCAGCTTGTAGGAGGTATTGTATTAGGCCAATTACGTTTCAAACTACATATATAAAAAAGATAAATTTACAAAACACAAGTTTTTGTTATATTTTTTCGAGATTTTTGCATCTAAAATGTCTACTTAACTGTGAAATTTTAAAAGAAATTGCACATTTCAATATACGCCTGTAAATAAGTTAAGACCACTTTTGATGACGTCACGTGTAAGCCGTCTGGCCTTGTTGTAGAAGGTATTGGACGAGCGCTCGTGCTGTTTGATGCATGCAAATATACCGACACCGCCCGGGAAAAGGCGAGCGAGTTGCCGAACGATTTGCCAAACTGCAAACTTCCCATATGCAGTACGCACTGATCGCAGGTTGGCAAACCCTTGCTCGGAGTTCGTCGAATGCCGCATGTGCGGTCCCGCCTTTAGGCACGTCTAGGCACATTGGCTGATTTAACTGTTCACCTAGAGGATCTCTCTGATTTGAATTTTTTCTATTTTATTATCAACCTTGTGTTGAGCGTTGGTACGACAGACGTAATATCCTACAGACAAGATGGGTAATCAATGCATAAATATGGACTAAAGATATCTCTCCAAATATGTTGACATGGCTCTCTTGTTTTGTTTATACTGGTTTTTCTATACTTAATGCAATTTTCTAAATTTGTTTAGGTTTTTAAACCCGCAGTGAATCTGTTTCCAACCCACGATGTAAACAAGGTCATTTCAGTAAATTTTATGATATTACATAATTTGTGTTTGGTACGGCCCAAGAACCAGTGCTGTCGTGGCGATTTTTAAAATTGTACCGACTTTTTAACTCAATTAGGAAAAATATATCTACCAAATATTAAATTTTGTCGCAATTATATATTTACATATAAAAAAGCAGGAATTTAATTTTATATGAAGGGTACATGGGAAAAACGATCTAAGCGCCATTTCCCATAGGAAACTTTTTTTATTATTGATTACACATAAAATTTTATTCTTGATAAAAGTCGGAGCTTGAAAAAAAAACTAATTTTGACAATGCTAAATTAAGGATAAGTTATACAGGGTACTTAAAAAATACAAAAATTATGGTTAAAAAAACAAACATAAACTTTGGAATATCGCAAAACCTACCGAAAAAATACAGCTCCTATTAGGATAAAAATAAAAGTCAAATATCATTTTTTCCAAAAGTGCACCGTTGCGGAGAAAATCCATGTCAATTATTGGAAAAACTCTCTTTTCCTTAATTTCGTCCTTATTTTTTTCAGCAACGATGCACTTTTGAAAAAAATGGTATTTGACTTTTATTTTTATCTTAATAGGAGCTTTATTTTTTCTGTAGAAATTTTGGTTTTTTAACCATCATTTTTGTATTTTTAAATACCCTGTATAACTTATCCTTGATTTAGCATTGTCAAAATCAGTTTTTTTCCAAGCACCAACTTTTATCAAGAATAAAATTTTCTATGATATCAATAATAAAAAAGTTTCCTATGGGAAACAGCGCTTAGATCGTTTTTGCCCTGTACCCTTCATATACACGGTGTCCCATATAAGATTGCACAGTACAGGTGTTGGAATCTTATATTCAACAATAATTATTTCAGCTTAAATAAACAGTCTTTATCCGTGACCGCAAATAAATGCTATGTCAGTTATTAGTTCAAAGAAAATACCCAACATCCGCTGCATGTTGCGATATATTGTATCATTGAATAGGATTTTATTATTAGTTAGTCTGGAAGATTATAACGTAGGATAAATACGCATTTATAATATTCTCTGTAAAATATTTCTATACGGTTTGTTAATAAAGCCACATTATTCTTATATTGTATCTTTTATTATCTCATAATTCGAACAACAGGGATCTCGCAAACCAGAAGAGGTACAAAGATGATTAAATTAGAGAAAAGGTGTGCCTTGCTGAACCCTACGACGTCATGCTTCCAAATGTAAAAAAATCCGATTACTTCCGAAGATATTTGAAAAAACCCGAATTTTCCCGATTCCATTTTAATTTTTTTCTGACTTTATTTGAAAAGATATGACAATAAAAATTTCACTTTTCCATTGCCACTTTTCCTGCTCTTCAAGTTGGTGATATCACATTTTCAATCTGACGTTTCGTTTCTTAGCAACCATCATCAACTTTGTTTTTTTAAATAGTCAAAAAAATTTATTTTATTTCTAAAAAATTCTAATTTCAATCCTAAATTCAACAACATATGGCTATTTACATTTATCCGATGTTTCGGATAAAAAACCATCATCAATGTTATTTGATGATGATAACGAAGAAACGAAACGTCGGATCAAAAATCTAATTACGTCATCATGTAGAGGAGGCAAAATTGGATAAGAATGTGAATTTTATTTTGATCAATTTTTTTTATTAAAGCCTTAAGAAATGAATAATTGCAATCAACGAATTCTTGAAATTTAAAATATAATTAATTTTTTTTCAGATTTTAATGAAGAGGATAGATCACAATAAAATTCACGTTCCTATGCCAATTTTTGTCCTCTACCTAATGACGTAATTAGATTTTTGATCCCACGTTTCGTTTCTTCGTAATCATCATTAAATAACATTGATGATGGTTTTTTTCAGCCGAAACGTCGGATAAATGTAAGCAGCGATATGTCGTTGGATTTAGGATTAAAATTAGTGTTTTTTAGGAATAAAACAAATTTTTTCGACTATTTGAAAAAATAAAGTTGATGATGGTTGCAAAGAAACGAGACGTCCGATTGAAAATCTAATAACATCAACTTGAAGAGCAGGAAAAGTAGCAATGGGAATGTGAAATTTGCATTGCAATGTCTTTTGAAATAAAGTCAGAAATAAATAAAAACGAAATCGGGAAAATTCGGGTTTTCCCAAATATCTTCGGAAGTAATCGGATTTTTTTAGATTCCAAAGCATGACGTTGCAGGATTCAGCAAGGCACGCCTTTTCTCTAATTTAATCATCTTTGTATCTCTTCTGGTTTCCGAGATCTCTGTAGTGTGCATTCTTATATGGGACACCGTGTATATTTGACGTGTTTATTAACAAAAAATAAAAAAAATTGAGCGAGTCTGCTAGTACTCGAGACTCTGATGTGTAAACTGTAAACATATCCTATAACGGCATCGGTTGCAAAAAAATGACAACAGCACGTTGTGTTCCCAAGCGGTCACCCATCCAAGTACTAACCACGCCCGACGTTGCTTAACTTCAATGATCGGACGAGAACTGGTATCTTCAACGTGCTATGGCCGTTGCCTATACATTTTAGCTTGTTCATAGAATAAAAATTAGGTTTAATAACAAAGTTTAAAATAGTTAATAAATAATACTTTTAACGGTATATAATATGCTTTTTTATCATCTAAAATCCGTTTAAAACGATTTTAAATTGCAAATTTGTATAATAATACCGCCCTAGTGGCTAGAATCGGTTTACACATTTCCGTCCCATTTGCCGAGATTTACCCTCCTACCGCCGCATAAGATGTTTACACATCAAAAATCTGAACGAAAACAAAACAAATACTTTTAAACATGTTCAACTATTTTGAAACATGTTTATTTAACACAAAACAAATAAAATTTTAATTGGAATCAAAACTCAAAGTCAAATAAAAAAACTTATATTTACTACAAAAAAAATTTAAAGCAACAAGAGTTTGATCAAAGCAAAAATAGATGGCAGTAAACGCACCATATAATAATGCACAGTCAAAAAAATATGTTTTAGTTTTAATAGTAAATCGATTGGGGAACACAAAGAAGTAATATAGGATATTACATCTGTAGTTCTATTACATTTTATTCTGGAATCTAGTACATTTATAAAAATCATTGTGACAACACTCGCCCAGATAATATAGGCGATGAATGTCAAGGATTTTGAGTCATGCCGATTCCGCTGCATATGATCAAGGTCGAACGAGGTTGGTAGCCGCGCTCAGAGAAGGCAATATTTTTTTTGAGAACGCGTTCAGCGCACTATGTTTTACTAATTTTTTTTGTACTGATATTTTCATATAAAAAACGAAAATAATACATTTTCAATACCGAAATGTAAATGAGTAGGTATAATAATTTTAAGTGGTACAACCGGAGGAGATTTCAGGTGAAGCGGGGCATCCCCTGACGATCCGCCATTGACTCAAATTTTGTGCTTCAAGTAATAACTGTTGCACCTTTCGCTCTAAGTCTTGTAGGTATGCCTTTGTATTAAAACAACTCTATTATAGTTATAGGTATATAGTTTCCAGTACGGATTCAGGATAGGACAATAACCCGGGCTACTGCTGCTCAAAGCAATGGAATACATTACAAAAGGCCTCAACAGTGGCAAACCGATAGGTGCAATCTTTCTAGCCGTAGAAAGCGCATTCGACAGAGTATAGCATCAGGGTCTATACTATAAGATGATAGTAGGGGGCTACTCTGATCGAATCATCAAGATCATCAAAAGCTACCTGATAAACAGAAGATTCCACGTGAAGATCAAGGATAAGACATCCAGGCCAAGAACACCTGAGGCAGGAGTACCGCAGAGCTCTGTACTCACTATATATACACACGATATACCAACAATCGAAAATGCACAGATATCATTGTATGCTGACGATACAATGATACAATTCAACGAGCGAAAAACACAAGCCATAATCCTCCAGAGAAGCAAGTAAACTGCAGGAACACACACAAGGATAAACAACACCAACATTCCTTGGAGTACACCGGAATCGTGGCTTGACATGAAAAAGGCACATCCAAGCTGCAAGATACCAAGCGGGCAATGGCTATGCTAAATTCTTTGATCAGGAAGAATAGCCAAATGGCATTGAACACTAAACTTGTCATGATAAAGGCAATAGTGAAATCTCAACTGACGTATGGCTCAACAGCCTGCGGATACGCAGCGAAATCAAACATTAAATTGCTAACAGTACAGAGAACGTACTAATCAGGAGAGCAGCTTGCGCGCCTTGGTGTTCGTCAGAAATGCCGACCTACAAGCAGCCTTTAGTTGAGATTTGAGAGAAGTGATCAACTATCACCCAAATAATCCGAGGACCAGAAGATAGGCCAAATACCCAGGAGTCTAATTGTATAAAAACGCAATATAAGAGACGACACATTATACACGAGATGCGTGATCAAGTAATAACACGCGAGGAAACTACATAAGACCAGGACTTAATAGGATTCAATCCCGGAAGTCCTTAACCCGACGTGCAATAACAGGTCGGCAATAACTGGAAGTTTTAGTGGGTATGCTATTGCAACGATTTCCACACTACCCCCACCTGAGCGGTATGCATAAACGAGCATTTTTACTCCTATTTTTAGACCGTGACAGTTTGTGTTACAAAATTTGATGTGCACGTGACACACATTATGATTTCTTGAATACACTGCTGCTGATTGCGGTATAATTTAAAAATTATAAATATCGCATTTGAGCATAGAGAAGAACACTACCATTGGCCATCGTTTTATATATCTAGATACATTATAGAAGCCTACTTATGCGATGGGCATTTTAACACTATAGGTTACCATTGTAGATTTTATGTATCGAATAATACTCGAGGTAACTATAGAGTTCTGTATTAACTTTAGCAAAGAATATATAAGATAGTAAGGCTACATGGTGCATATTCTTATAATCTACGTACGCATATCAATGCGTCACTCAGTCTTTTATTCTCTCTATATATCCCGGGTTGGTGTAGGTTCGTATTATGAATATAATGTTACAATAACAATGCCAGTTCAACAAGGTTGACCTAACCTTGTCACCCATGTCGAGTATCGCGTTCGTTGGAGTTACGTGTAATACGTAATGTAAATAACCTTCGTCTAGACCTCGAACTAGTCGGGTTGCTTTCACGATCTAATTTATGAAATACCGAATGTTTTCCTGTTACACTACACTATACACGATGCAAAAGAAAGACTGTTGTATCTGCTAGAACAGCTGCGCCCGAAGAAAGATTAATAACTTAATCGTCCCGGCTGTAGTGTTCTATTGGTTTTTTTTCGCCACGCCTCGCTGTCATGGCTAAGTAATAACAAAACTTAAAAGCCGTATAGCATTTTTACAATAGAAAAATGTTAAATTGCCAATATTTCAAAAAGTACAAGTTTTTCGAATAGACAACTTTATACAAAGTCGTCCGTATTTTTAATGCTTAATAAGATACATTATAAAAATAGAGGGTTTCCATTTGAAAAAAACTACTTTTAACGATTTTTTCATTTAAATTTTTAATGTTAGTTTCTGATCACCCTGTATTTATTTATTATAAAAATGTCAATACAGATGACTAAAGTAGATCCCCTTCTACAAGGAAACCAACTCCAATTAAATAATAAAGGCTTTCAATAGGAGAAATAATTGATAATTATATTTAGACCTGCAAACGTCATTTTTGACATAATATTCAAAATATGTCACAAAAGGTTAGATATAAAATATGTCTAGTTTTTTGAGAAATTCAAAAATGCCTCAATATACAGAGCATTCTATTTAAAATAAGGAAGTTGATACTTGTCCACGAAAATACGAACACCCTGTATATATAAAAATATAATATCTTAAAAATTTAAGTAAATCCAAACTTTTGTATTAAACTTTTTTTTGGTACATTTGGTAGATTCGGAGATAAGATGTCATCCCATAATAAACGGGTCACTCTGTACCTGACTGAATCCTTAGGATATCGAAAAAATTGAAAACAATCACGCGTACTAACACAACAATCATCTATAGAGTGATATGAATTATGTTTTGCCATCTCAAAAAATAGCAAAATAAACGATTTGTTTTATGACACGCGAAAACTCTTCCGGAAATGCAACGTCACACACCGATCTCCATATATGGATAAGCACAAACCGTCTGCATGCGTCGA